>JAJPUD010004893.1:0-153345 GCA_023553655.1 Myrmecobius fasciatus
CCCCCACCCCCAGTGGCTCTGGCCCCGGCCCAGCCTTCTAGGGCTAAAAATAAGGTCTGGACGCACCGAGCCCGGATTATGTTAAGTAGGACACAGGCGGCTCCTAGTCTTTCCAGGCTTCTGGGTCCGTGCCTGGTGGTGTAGTGCCCCAGCCGAGGTGCAGTATCAGCACCCAGGCTGAGAATACAGAGCCCGTCATCCGCAGGAGGGGCCTGGTTTGTAAGGGATCTTACTCCAAAACAGAAGCTGTGCCTGGCTCACCATCTCCCCCGAGGAAGCTTTAAGCTTCCGAGACCAGGTTTGCTTCCAGATTCTGTGATGGTGACCTGGGAGGCCTCACCAGTTAGTTTTCCCTAGAACTGGGTCAGACTTTATCCTGTGCTTTTAGCATCACAATGTAGAGGGAAATGACAATAGATGGGCTTTGTACTGGCAGTGTACCAAGCAGCTTGCCCATAATTTTCAAGGGAGCCAGCATGGTAGCCAGAGAGCAGAGGCGAGACCTGGGATTGACGACTCTAATAACTTAATAATGCCAGGACCTTAACTAGAGCTGAACTTGCAAGAAAGACTTAGCTCTTTCCCTTCCTGCTCCTCACCCCTACTTGGGGGAACAAAGAGGGCCTTCTTAGGCTTCTGCTAAGAGAGACGCCACACACTTGTGTCTTGGTTCTTGTCCATGTGAACAGAATCAGCTGAGAATGAGGCTCCCGAGCCAAATTGGGAATTGATGCCTTCCTTGGCCTTGGGAAACTGCTCTGCTTGGGGCCAGAAAAAACAACTGACTGGTTGGTCCGATTTCTCATGGCCTCGCTGTGGCACATGATTGGAAGACAGGAGTCATGGAGTGTGTAGACAGTCTTGCCCCTTCTACAGGTGTGTGCAGGGGGACCGGCATGAAGTTGAAGAAGCAAGTGACAGTATGTGGGGCAGCCATCTTCTGTGTGGCCGTCTTCTCCCTCTACCTCATGCTAGACCGAGTACAGCATGATCCCACCCGGCACCAGAATGGCGGCAACTTTCCCCGGGTAAGTCCTGCCCTCCAATGACTAGGATCTTATGGACTACATTCTCTAGCTTCAAATAATTTTCAGTTACGGACACATATATAATTGCCAGAAGTAGTGACCCTGCTACCCACTAAATCAGGACTCTCAGGCTGACTTCCTGTTAATTATGTCTAAAACCTCTACTGATAGGCCTTCTCCTAAATCTTTGTTGGGCTGCCCAGCAGAGGGAATATTCACAGCAAGGAAAGTACTGAAAGTGCCATGTTTAGGTTCAAGAGAAGGCCTAGCTTGCATCATCCCTACCAGTCTAAGAGAGAAGGCCCCAGCTTAGGTGCAGTATCACCCTTACCCAGTCTCTCCAATAGAGAAGGCCCTAATTTAGGTGCAGTATCACCCCTACTCAGGCTATCCAAGAGAGAAAGCCCTAGCTTACATGTAGTATCACCCCCTACTCAGTCTCTCCAATAGAGAAGGCCCCAGCTTAGGTACAGTATCACCCCCTACCCAGTTTATCCAATACTGGTGTTGGATCAGAGGATCCCACAGTGAAAAGTCCTGTGAACTGCCTGGTTTATAGGCCTCAACCAAGTTTTGTCTTGAACTCACCTTTCATTTTGAATAGAGTCCTTCTTTCTCTGTATCCTTATGTTTCTTTGTCCTTGTTGGAGCAGAAAGGATCATGGCCAAATCCCAGGTAGTTGCCATGAAGTAATTCTCATTCTTGGCTTAGGACATGGTAACTAATTGCCCATGGTAACTAATTGACAGAGCCAGATCTCAGTGCTGCAGAACCGAATTGAACAACTGGAACAGCTGCTAGAGGAGAATCACGAGATCATCAGCCACATCAAGGACTCGGTGCTCGAGCTGACAGCCAATGCGGACGGCCCTCCTGCTTTGCTCCCTTACCACACCCCCAATGGCTCCTGGGTAGTACCCCCTGAGCCCCGGCCTAGCTTCTTTTCCATTTCCCCCCAAGACTGCCAGTTTGCTCTGGGAGGGCAGGGCCAAAAGACAGAGCTCCAGGTGAGCATCAGAGAGAGAGTGTGATGGTTGGGGAACTGGAGTGGTCACACATAAAAGATACTTAGCCATTCCCTTGCTCGGCAGATGCTTACAGTGTCAGAGGAGCTGCCCTTTGACAATGTGGATGGTGGTGTGTGGAAGCAGGGCTTTGATATTCCCTACAGTCCTCATGACTGGGACTCAGAAAACCTCCAGGTGTTTGTGGTGCCCCATTCCCACAATGACCCAGGTAAGGATAAAGCCCAGGGTGAGGGAAAGAGGGAGGGAGGTTGGATCACTGGGCTTCTGGTAGAACTACTTGGTCCTAGTCGCCCGCCCCCCCCCTTCCCCCGCCTTCCCCTGCTCAGTGATTGGAAGGGAAAGCTTTTTTGTGTTGAGACAGAGAATCCTTTTTATAATAATAATAATAACAGCAACATTAGCTCACACTTATATGGAATTTTATACTTTATAAAGCATTTCACACACATTATTTTTATTTAATCTTCACAACAGTCCTGTGAGTTAGAGAGGGCAGACATTATCTCCATTTTACAAAAGAGGAAATTAAATAGTTTGCTCCAAGGTAAGACACCTTCCCCCCCCAGGTAATTGTCAGAACCAAGACTCAGATCTCTACCTTCTAATTCTAAACTCTTTCTTCTTTCCACTGTGGCAGAGCTGCCATAGTCTTTGGGAGGAGTCTTTAATGGAACTCGTTCCTGGAGAATCACTCTTGTTATTTTTTTACAGGCTGGATCAAGACCTTTGACAAGTACTACACAGAACAGACACAACATATCCTTAACAGCATGGTGCCCAAGCTGCAGGAGGACCCCCGGAGACGCTTCCTCTGGGCTGAGGTCTCCTTCTTTGCCAAGTGGTGGGAGAACATCAACTCTCAGAAAAGGGCAGCAGTTCGAAGGCAAGTGTGTGTGTGGGCCAGAGGGAGGGATTAGGGTACACAAAGCTAGAGAGAAGGCAAGAGATTGGGAAAAGGCTAAGGAAGAGGGGATGTGGAAAGAGATTTCCATACACACTGTGCTGCAGAAGGCAAGGGAGGAAGAGTACCAAAGGAAAGGTGACCAAGGAGATTTTTTAAAGAAGAGTTGGCCAACTAGGGAGTTGTCACCCATGGAAAAGAGAAGAATCACCGTTGAATAAATATAAAGGGGGAAAATGTATCAGAAAGGTTGACATCAAGGAACTAGGGAGAAGCAGTGAAAACCATTAAAGGAAACCTTCAGTAAAGAGTAGTCCAGTGTTAGGAAGAAGGGGAAATTTTCATGAGTGACTTTGTTGTCGCTGCAGAGTGAGTTCCCCTTTCCTGCCCCATTGTCCATAATGAAATAAGTTGGCCCGACGAGGCTCTTTTTAGGCTGAGGTGGTCATTTTCTCTGGCTTTGGTGGGCAGTTTTAGAGTAGAGATGGGCACTGGGACCTTGAGCCATCCTGAATAAGAACCCTTGGCCTTCAGGTTAGTGGGAAATGGACAGTTGGAGATAGCAACTGGAGGCTGGGTGATGCCTGATGAAGCCAATTCCCACTACTTCGCATTGATCGACCAGCTCATCGAAGGGCACCAGTGGCTGGACAAAAATCTTGGTAAGCCTATGCTTAGGGTATTAGCCTTTTTAAAAATTATATTAAATTTTTTTCAGTTAGAAGTTTATTTTTTCTTCTTATCTCCATCTTCATTCCACCCTCCCCCCCTCAACCCATACACATTGGGGAAAAAAGAAAAACAAAATTCTTAATCTGAATATGCATAGTTAAGCAAAACAAATTTCTGTACTGCCCATATCCAAAAACATATGTCTCATTCTGCATCTTGAGTCCATCATTTCTCTGCCAGGAGACATGGGTAGTAAAATCATCATCAGACCTCTGGAAATAAGTTTTTTTCCATAGATTTTTTCACTTTCTGAACAGGAGGAAAGCATGATTGTATTAGGAACAGGTAGTGATGGAGAGGGGTTAAGAGTGGACAGTGTGTACAGGAAAGGAGTGCCTTTCATAGACATGTTTCTTTTTAATTTGAGATGGAATTCACCCAGACCATTTTCAGAGCTTTGGGTCTCATTTAGCACTTTGTGAGAGTACTGGGGGGAATTCAAATGGAACAGACAAAATTCAGAAAGATACTCAGTGTCTCTGGCCTTCTTTCTTCCTCAGGTGTGACCCCACGTTCTGGCTGGGCTGTGGACCCTTTTGGATACAGCTCAACAATGCCTTACCTACTCCGACGCTCAAATCTAACCAGCATGTTAATCCAGAGAGTGCATTATGCTATCAAGAAGCACTTTGCTGCTACCCACAGCTTGGAGTTCATGTGGAGACAGACGTGGGGTAAGAGTTGGTGACATCACTGGTATTTATGTTTCTTGCAGCCAAAAAAAAAAAAAAAAAGGCAAAAAGGATGTGTTCAGAGAAAGTGAGGCCACAAAGATGTAAGTCCCTCTCTCAGCTATCTTCAGCATGGAGGGTAATTGCTAGAACCAGTTTTCTTCTATATAAGGGCTTGTTATGTTGGCTTTTCTTCAGTCCTCCAGATAGTCTTCCTTCCATTCTTGATTCTTGAAAATTTAAATGATTTATATATAAAGCATTTACATAATGCTTTATGATTTGTGTCTTACATATATAATTTCATTTGATTCTTACAATGCTGTGAAGTAGGTACAATTATGGTTCTCATTTAACAGATAAGGAAATGTAGGCTCAGAGTAATCCTATGGTTGTCCAAGGTCACATGGCTAGTTAGTGTTGTGGCAAGATTCACATTGGGGTCTTTCCAACTCCAAGTCCAGTGTTTTATCCACTAGGCCACCTAGCTGTCTCATGATCTCTTATTCCCAAACATAAGCCTTGGTTGGCACATCTGCCCCACTTGAGAAAATAAACTGCCAGGTAGTGAATTAAAGTACTGTCTTATCAAGGACTGCAAGAGATTCCTTGCACGAGGTATTGTGCTGTGACTGAAAAAATAATTGTTCACCAGTCTCCATTTCTCTGTGGCTTTAACAATGTGTCCTAATTCAGGGTTCATATTCTCACTACTTCTTATAGACTTCAGGCTTCTTGTGTTTTTTTCCGTGTCTTACTTTGCCCATGGACAACCTTATGAATGCCTGTTCCTTACCCCTGTATGCAGTGTTATATAATTAAATGCTTAATAAACACTCATTAGTTATGTCTTCTGCAGACCCAGATTCCAGCACAGACATCTTTTGCCACATGATGCCATTCTACAGCTACGATGTGCCACACACCTGTGGCCCTGACCCCAAGATCTGCTGCCAGTTTGATTTCAAGCGTTTACCTGGTGGGCGAATCAACTGCCCCTGGAAGGTGCCACCCCGAGCCATCACTGAAACCAATGTGGCTGAGAGGTATCTGTCTGCAGCTCAGGACCTACCTTAAGAGGGCACAGCTGCTTGTATCCCCCAGTATCTGTTCTCAAGCTTAGCTGAAGCTCTCTGGAACAGCTCTAGAAACCCTTTCCCAGAGTATTTTTCTGCTATCAGCCCAATAGTCCTTAAGAAGCTGGCAGAGCCTGCTGACTGATTCTGAGGCAGAACGTTTCTAGAGCTGAAACACTTCCTTGTAAATCATAA
The DNA here is from genome assembly GCA_023553655.1 of Myrmecobius fasciatus. Classification (NCBI taxonomy): domain Eukaryota; kingdom Metazoa; phylum Chordata; class Mammalia; order Dasyuromorphia; family Myrmecobiidae; genus Myrmecobius; species Myrmecobius fasciatus. The sequence goes on from JAJPUD010004893.1 coordinate 5,633, forward strand.
ATCCTATACCTCCTCTTAGGGAATCTGGATCACTGGGACCTCAGTGTTCTAGAATCAGAGTCCGAGAATATATTTCTTCTGAAATGGAAGTGGAAAGGTTTGGGACCAGGGTCATTTTAATTGAACTAGACCTTTTGAGGAATCTTACTGGGATTGGTCCAAATCCAAGTAGTTTTTGCCAGAACTAGATAAACCATTAGAACAACTTGGGCTTTATGAACTTGTTTTTATAAAAAATTATTTTGATAATTATATTTCAATCTAATCGATTTCCTTTGTAAGTTTATGCATTATTTTATGCATTTAAAAGAATTATTCTGAGAAGGGTAACTAGATTAATTAATAATTTCTGTTTTAGAATGCATTACAAATTGAGCCAACTCTTCAGCTTTTTATTTTAGGATTCCTGTAATGCAAGCATCGGTGATTACATAATTCCTTCAGTTGTAGTCCCTCCCAAGTTGCCTGTGCTTGGCCCTATGCAGGATTATCTTCACCTCCCCACAGGGCAGCCCTGCTTCTGGACCAATACCGAAAGAAATCCAAGCTGTTTCGAAGCAATGTATTACTGGTGCCACTTGGTGATGACTTCCGTTATGATAAGCCCCAAGAATGGGATGCCCAGTTCTTCAATTACCAGCGGCTCTTTGACTTCCTCAATAACCAACCTGATCTCCATGTGCAGGTGTGATGGCTACAACTGAGACCTGAGGGTTAGGGTTGACTCAGAGAATGCAAGGTTTGGATTAGTGTATGGGGTAACTAGCACTGCTCCAACTCTGTTAGAGATAGCATACCCTACTATTGACTCAAAAAGAAGGCATTACATGTGGTTGGTTTTCCAATTTATATCAAAACACCCAGATATTCCCCTGGGAACAGCTGGGTTTGGTTGAGTTGGTCCATCTAAAATGGAAAAACTAACTTTCCCTGCCCATAGCCAACTATAGGTGACTAGAATTCCTGGAGCTCTGCTATCTACAATGCTGATGAGAGCTGGGATTACTTGTCTCCACAGGCCCAGTTCGGCACTCTATCTGACTATTTTGATGCCCTGTACAAGAAGACGGGGGTGGAGCCCGGTGTCCAGCCTCCAGGTTTTCCTGTGTTGAGTGGAGATTTCTTCTCTTATGCTGACCGGGAGGATCACTACTGGACAGGATATTTTACCTCAAGGCCTTTCTACAAGAGTCTGGACCGGGTCCTAGAGGCCCATCTGCGGTGAGAGACGAAGCTAAGCCATGAAGGAATGACTGGGGCCTGGGATTTGAAGGTGGGGATAAGACTGAGGCCTAGGGGAATCATTGGAAAATCAAAGGGAATAGAAAGGAGATTAAAGCAGGGTGGAAGAGGATCACAGAATTTCTGAATTGGGAAGGACCCCATTTAAAGAGTAAGGTCCATAAGGAATTCATTTTGCAAGGATATGGAAATTCAGCAGGTATTGATTTGAGCTAAAGAAAGGAAGGAAGGTCCAGGTTAACTGGGAAGGGAGAAGAAACCAGAAAATTATGTGGGTGATATCATGGAAAGGGATGGTAACATCTCTCTCTGGGGCAGGGGCGCAGAGATCCTGTACAGTCTGGCACTTGCTCACATCCGGCATTCTGGCATGACCAGTCAGTACCCACTCTCAGACTATACCCTGCTGACTGATGCCCGTCGCACCCTAGGTCTCTTCCAGCACCATGATGCCATCACTGGTACTGCCAAAGAAGCAGTGGTAGTAGACTACGGGGTCAGGTGGGACCACCATACTTTCCCTTTGGGGGCAAACTTACTACTAGATAGCTGGGTTCAGTGGGAAGTGGGCAGCTGGGAAAAGTGGGAAGCTTGATAATTAGATATTTCCTTGAACCGATTTCTTTTCCTTCTTTCCCTCGCCTCTTCTGGGCTCTAGGCTCCTACGTTCTCTTGTGAGTCTGAAACAGGTCATCATCAATGCTGCTCACTACCTGGTATTGGGGGACAAAGGAACCTACCATTTTGATCCCAACACACCCTTCCTCAGCATGGTAAGAGTTGCCCCTGGGCTACTCTTCCCTATTTCTGCCATTGGGAATCCTGTCCTAAGAGTGGTATGGGAAAGCTACCCTGCCCTCATCATACTTACTCTGATTTTTGAGCCCTGTCATAGAGCAGGTATCCTGGGTCTATCTGCCTTTGCCTGGGTGAATAGCTGCAAAGTCAGATAGGAAATGATATGCAGGGCAGAAATCTGATCTGATCTTGGCCTTCTCTGTCTCTTTCTTACTATCTTACTATCTAATAGCCATTTAACCAGTATGCATTTATCTAGTGCCTACTATCTGCCAGGCACTGTGATATTTACTGGGGTAACAAAGATAATACAAGTCCTTGCCCTCAAACTTACATTCTGTTGGGAGAGACCTGTACAGATAGAACTATATGTGAAATAAATGTCGCTTTATTCCAGGATGACACCCGCTTAACCCAGGATGCCCTGCCAGAGCAGACTGTAATTCAAATGGATTCCTCACCCCGGTGAGCAGCTAGCCTAAGCTTCTCTCAGAATTTTTTTTACTCTTAACACCTCGACCCCATTGTGTCCAGCCCTTACCCATCTTCAAAGACCCATTCTCATGTGTGACTCCCTTTGGAAAGCCCCTTACCTGCTCTTCCTTTTCCTGTGGATATACACCTTGTCTGGTCAAGCTTTACCCATCTGCCTGGCAGGTTTGTGGTACTGTTCAACCCCCTGGATCAGGAGAGGCTCAGTGTTGTCTCTTTGCTAATTAACTCTCCCCGGATCCGGGTCCTCTCTGAGGAGGGCCAGCCCTTGGCCGTGCAGCTCAGCGCCCGCTGGAGCTCTGCCACTGACATTGTGCCTGATGTCTACCAGGTAGGTGCCAAGGGGAGGGACCCAAAGTGGCTCTGGGGGATCTGGAGTGTAAGCTTCAAGGTGGGATGGACTAAATGTCATCTTGACGTTTGAATCTTGTGATGAACACTTGCCTCTTCCTAGAGTTCTCAGCTTCCCCTATACTACTGCCTCATTGTGTTCATCCACATGAGTCTTCCTGTCTTCACTCATCCCTTTCCCCTGCCTTGGTCCCTTTTTGGAGGAGGGGCTATGGGCCGAGAGCTGATCGGCTCCTGGAGTTAGAACTTGGGAAAGGTGCGGCAGCTGCTCTGGGCTTACGTTTTACCTTGCACTGAGCAGGTATCTGTGCCAGCCCGTTTACCTGCTCTGGGCCTCAGCATCCTGCAGTTGCATCCAGGCCTCGATGGGCGCCGCACTCTGCCTTCCTCCGTGCGTATCTACCTGCATGGCCGCCAGCTGTCTGTTAGCAAGCATGAGATGTTCCCTGTTCGTATTGATGAGGCTGGGACCAGTGACTTTGCTCTCAGCAACCGCTACATGCAAGTCTGGTTCTCAGGCCAAACTGGGCTTCTCAAGGTAAAGGAGAGGGCTGGGGCAAGAGGGGAGGGGAGGGAGAGAAGAAAGGCACCAGGATCAGTAAAGTTAATAGGGGAGGTCCCCAAGAGTAAGTCAGGCTCTGAGGGTAACCAGGACAGACAGTGGCCACGATGTGCTAGGGAATACCTGGAGGTCAGTCCCTTCAGGTGATTGTCAGGGAAAGTAATGCTGGGGCGAAAGGGGCCAGGATCAGTAAAGTAAATAGGGGAGGTCTCCAAGAGTAAGTCAGGCGCCAAGGGTAACGGGGCCTGGGGTGAGGAGGTCCCCAGATCCGGGCCTCCCAAGCAGACAGTGGCCACGATGTGCTAGGGAATACCTGGAGGTCAGTTCCTTCAGGTGGTTGTCAGCCTATTCCCTGGGTGGGCAGGTCTGATATTTTGGGGTGGGGCCAGGGGTCAGGGCTGTGTTTGTTGGCAGAGCGTCAGAAGGGTGGATGAAGTGCAGGAGCGCCGCCTAAATGCCGAGTTCCTCATCTATGGCACCCGAACCTCCAAAGACAAGAGCGGCGCTTACCTCTTTCTGCCCGATGGAGTGGCCAAGGTACGGCGGCGGTCTTAGAGCTGAGCCAGGGAGAGGCCGGGTGGGGGCTGCGCTCCTCCCTCAGACCAAGTCTCGGTAAAATCCATGCTTGCCACCACACCTCCAGGTCCCCGCTGGAAGTCTGGTCAGGAAATAGATCTGGCGCCATGGCACGGAGTTAGGGGGCTCAGCAGATAAGAGTGTTGGGCTTGCAACCAGGAAACCCAAATTCAACTTCTGCCTCAGAGATTAAATCACTTCATCCTTTTTCAGCCTCAGTCTCCTCATCTGCAAAATGGGGGGTGGGTGGAAACAGTTACCCAAACTTGCAGAATTACTGTGAGGAACATATGAGCTGGGACTCATTTAACCCTTTTCTGCCTTTTTCCTCATATGTAAAATGGGAGAACAGCTATAGCTAGAGAGTGTGGTCTGATGGAAGGAGTGCTGGATTTTGAAAAAGGCCCTGATCCTAGTGGCTCCTGCCCCTGCCTAACTTAATGAGTCTCTTACCTATTTCCATATCTGTAAGGGTAATAATGCATGCGCTGTCTCACAAAGGTATTGTCCGATGCGGTTAGATAATGTAAAGTACTATATAAATGCCCACTGTTGTTGTTATTGTTACTAACCAGGTTGAGGGGTCCATTCCTTTTAGTTTATTCACTGTGCTGTGATGCTCAGCACCTGCCTGCTCTGTTCCTAGCCCTATATCCCCAAGGAGCCCCCTGTTCTTCGGGTCACCGAAGGCCCCTTCTTCTCAGAGGTTGTTGCCTATTACCAGCACATGCAACAGGTGGTTCGGCTCTACAACTTGCCCGGTGAGTCCCAGGGGAGAAATGTCTGCCCCAGGCTAGAAGCATTGCCAAGGAAGGTGCACTGTTCCCAGTCTTGTCCTTTATCATCCAGGACATTTTTCTAAATTTCATTCTCAGAGAGATGCAGTGGCCCATTTTGGGGGGGAGGAAAGGAAGGAGAGAATCACTATTTCTATATTCCACCCCCCAACAAAGAGAAAGGTGTGTGAGGGGGGACCACAACAAAATCAAACCTTATAACAAATAACATACAGGCCAAATGAGTCCACACTAGCTTCTTTTGTGGCTGAAAAGTCATTCCCTCCCTCTTCCACCTCATCTCATCTTCCCACATGTTTGCCTCCCCTCACCTGCCCCAGGGGTCGAGGGTCTCTCCTTAGATGTCTCCTCCTTTGTGGACATCCGAGATCATGTAAATAAGGAGTTGGCATTTCGTATCCAGACAGATATTGAAAGTGAAGGCACCTTCTTCACAGATCTCAACGGCTTCCAGGTATGACACCTGGGGATCTCTCCTACTTCTATTGAAGGTACTAGTTGTTGGACTTAGTTTAAGGAGGAGAGGGCAAGCAAAGAGTTCTTTTTGAGGGGGTAAGCAAAGGGTTTTTCTTTTTTTAATGAAGTTTATTTTTCCTTCAATTCCCAAGTATGTTGTCTGGAAGAGAAAAAGTTACAAATAATCTTTTATCAAGCTATAGTTGCTGGACAAAGTAAAGGAATAACAATGCTATTTTCCTTGAAACATGGTGATGTTGTTTTTAATCAATAAAAGCTGTCCATATAAAGACAGTACTCTTATTTACTTTTTATGTCAATTAAAAAAATTGTGTGTTTTATTTATTTAACTTTTTATTTTCAAAATATATGCATAATTCTCAATATTCAACCCTTGCAAAGTCTTGTGTTCCAAATTTTTTCTCCCTCGCCCCTATAACCTTAGACAGTAAGTAACATATTGAAATGTTAAACATGAAGCAAAGAGTTCTTAATCTGGGGTCAGTGAACCTTCATCTTAGGCCAGTGTTTATTTATTTTTAGCATTCATTTTTTTAAATGTTGAGTTCCAAATTCTCTCCACCAGGCCCCTCTTCCAACCACTGAGAAGACAGTAATATGATTCCATGTGAAGTCTTTTAAAATGTATTTCCATATTTGCCAGACTTTTTTAAAAAATCTGATCAACTCTTTCATTTTTATCAGTTTCCTTTATAATTTTATCTTACTGTATGCATTATTCTGAGAAAGAATTCATAGGCTTCCCCAAACTGCCAAAAGGATCCATGACACAAGAAAGGTAGAGGGCCTCTTATATAGGGGATAAAGGATACAGGGAAACCAAGAAGAATACCCAGCTGCCTCTCATGGGCCATATGTTACCATCCTCTCCAGATACAGCCCCGCCGCTATCTGAAGAAGCTGCCACTGCAGGCCAACTTTTACCCCATGCCAGCCATGGCCTACATCCAGGACAGCCAGAGCCGCCTCACACTGCATACTGCTCAAGCCCTCGGAGTCTCCAGCCTGAGCAGCGGTGAGTGGGCATGCCATGGTGGTGGAAGGGGCATCCCACAGCTTTTTTCTCCCTGGAGAAGTAGGGGAGATGAGCGTTCTCGTTTTGACTCTGCTTGACCTTGGGAAAATCACTTAGCCTTTCTGGGTCTCATATAAATAAAATTAGCCAATTGCCGTGGATACCTTCAGTGGGTCCAGTTCAAAACTGTTGTGACCGTGACTTAAGTAAGGAGTTGGATCGGTTCAGGGTGTAGATAGGACCACAAGCTTCAGTAATAAGTACTGTCAGGGGCAGCAGCCATGTTGCTAACCTGCCCCTCATTGTACTTTATGACTTTGAAGAGTCAAGTATCCTAACCCCATTGAGCAGCTGCTTTCACAAAATTCATATCACTCTGGCTGCTTTGTGTAGCTATTTGAGAGCTTATTTTATTGTAACAAATGGAGTGGACCTAATTTATAGTGAGCATGGTCTGTTTCTCTTGGGCCCTCAGAGATATGAGTGTAAATATTAGTTAGCTATCTAGATCTCTATACAAGATAATCCACTTTTTAAAATGTTTTTTCTCTTTTCAGTGATATATAATAGGGGGAAAAAGGGGTTAGGATGAGGTGCATAGAAGATAGAACTAACACTAGGAAAAGTCAAAAGGATAGAAGGCAGCTGTGAATGTTTATTAAAGAGCTATGAGAAAATAGGGAGACAGACTCCAGGCACGTCTGTCATGAAGACATGTGTTAGCTTTGGCAAGAGTAATTGTCTTCTGGACCTTTATAGTCACTTTAAAAATATATTTACTTATATCTTTGTTTCTACATCATCTAGATTTCTCCATATCCTCTATTCCAAAAAGCTATATTTTTTTAATGAATTAAGCAAAAAAAAAAAAAAAAAAAACAGGAAGGAAAAAAATTCAGCAATGTGCTGATCCAGCACATTGGAAAAAATCTGATGTTATATGCAGTGTTTAACATGACCTCTGCAAAGAAGATGAGGGGAATGTCTTCTCTCACCTCTTCTTTGGGGCTAAATCTGTCCTTTATAACTTGAAACATGCAGCTTGATTTTTCATTTACATCATTATAATCATTACATATTTTTTTCCTTGCATTGTTTACTTTGCAAACAGTTTATACATCTTTCCAGGTTTGTTTTCTCTGTATTCATCCTGTTCCTTACAACACTGTAATATTCTATTACTTATATGTACCATAGCATTTAGTTTTTCTCCAAATGATAAGCATTTACTTTGTAGTTTTTTGTTGCCATAAAATATTTTGGTACATAATGGGGACTTTTGTATTAATGACCTGGGGAGTTAAATCTCTGGGTCAAAAAGTATGCACATTTTAAACACTTAATTTATATAATACTGGCTTTCTTTCCAAAATGTTTGTACAAATTATACAAGAGCTCCACCAGAAATACTGTAGTCATTTTCATTAACAATTCAGTTATGGTCACTGGACTGTGACTGTGTGAGTTCTAATTGTACTCAGTGTTGGAAGGAGGAAAGGACCCCAACTGGAGAGAGAAGGAAAAGCTTTCCATAAAAAGATAGAGCCTTGAAGGAAGCAAAGGATTCTACAAGGCAGAGATAAGGAGAGAAGGCATTTTAAACATGAGGAACAGACAGTCTGTGCCAAAGAGAAAGCAGGCTGGATCTGAGAAACAACCTTAGTCTGACACTGTCCAACCTGGCAGGTCCTTTTTTTTTTTTTTTTTTTTTTTAAGACATAAAATAAATATGATTGATTTTTCTATAGAACATCTCTGTTGAAAATACATTAAAAAATTTTTTTATATTTAGATGTCATACTATAATAGAGTATAAAATAATGGTAATAAAGTAAGCAAAAGTGATTTATTTCATAACTGCATTCATAAACAAAAGGCACTGCATAAACTGAAGAAACAAGGAAATAAATGCAAATTTTCTAGCAAAGTAGTATTTATTTGTACAATTACTTAATGACATTAGTCCTTCTTAGAAGTAAACTAGTTGCTATTTTGATGTAAATTAACTCTTTCCAATCACTCTGATATTCAGTAATTTCTGATCCATTCTCCAACATTAATCACCTGGTACAAGTAGTTTAGTCAACAGAGTTAAGGTTTAACAAGAAATATGGAAGTTAATGTTAATTTATAATTTTCCTAGAAAATTTTCTAATTTGTAATATACTTGCAAATTTCTTTTTAAATTTAAAAATATATATAATATTCTGTCCCTTCTAGAATTTATAAGTAGCCAAATAAAATCATGGACAAGGCTAAGATTATGACTAACCTACCACCTATTAAAAGCCCATACTTAGATGTGGCCAAAGAAATTCTTTGACAAGATCAAAGAGCCATCAGGTTCTTATATCTAAAAAGCACAACAAAAAATGACAATATAGTACGCTTAATCAAGAAATTTGGAAAATGTTGCTATTGATCTGAAAAGGTAACAAGGATAAATATTTGAGAGCTGATGTGGGATGAGCCTTGAAGTAAAATATTTGACTGAGGTGAAGTGGACTGACATGTGACAATCACAAGCAAGTCAGGTGAAAGCAATAACTTGAGGACAACAATATGAAGTACTACTTCAAGCAACTTGATAAAAGCAAGGGGAGGCAGAAAAAACTTTCTAATTAGATTTCATACAGCAAGCAATTGACAAGGAGATTAACTTTGAGCAAAACCATAAGGGAAAAGATGCAGTTATTCTGGGAATTGATTTTATTCACCTATAAATCATAATCCTTTCTAATAGATTTATCTCATAGGTGGGTGAATTTTACCTAGTATACCAAGTGATGAAGCAATTTCCTGGTGGAAAAGAAGTTATAGTTGCAAAGCAGATAATATTGTATCCACTGCACTATCCCACTGGGTCAGATCTGTATTTTAGGAGTATTAATTTGATAGCCATGTGGAGAATGGGTTAGAGAGGGCAGACACTGAAGAAGAAATTGATTAGGAAAATTCTGAAAATAGTCCAGACAGAGGTAATGAAGAACCATTGGCTATGTGAGGGGAGAGAAGTGAATATGAAAGGGATGTTGTGGAGGTTGAATCACTGAGACTTGGCAACTGATTTATTATGGGGAAGTGCACAAGAGGAGAGAAATAAAGATGCTTTGCAGGCTTTGAAAGGAGTTTACTGGAATAATAGTAGCAGCAGAAATCAACAGCAGAAAAAAAACAAACAAACCCAGGTTCAAGTTTACCAGCTGTGTGACCCTGGGCAATTCTCCAAATTACAGAACAGTTCCACTCTGTATTGATAGCAGATTTGCCCCCTAGATTCTCCCTACACTGTTGTAATAATAGCTTAGAAACAAAAATGAAATGTTTTGTACATATTAAGTATAAGATGCCATTTGAACATCCTTGATAAAGATGATCAGAACTGAAATTTAGGAGTGAGAAGGCTGGAAAAATATTTAGGAATGAGCTGCATATCAGTATATGTATATCAGGACAGGTGACAGCTCCTCTGGATCCATTTCCTCATCTGTAAGATGAGGGACTCAGAGGGTCCCTTCCAGCTCTATAGCCATGATCCTTTGATACCTTCCTATCCTGAACCTTTCAGCATCTCATCCCATCCTGCTCTTCTCTTAGAGAGGGCTTTGACATTTTTCCTGCCATTCTCTTTGGCATTTGATTTGTCAGGAAGGTGGGTAGAAATTTGTTGTTTTAATTTCTTCAGGCCAGTTGGAAGTTATTCTAGACAGACGCCTGATGCAGGATGACAACCGAGGTCTGGGCCAAGGGCTAAAAGATAACAAGAGAACTTGTAACCGGTTTCGCCTCCTGTTGGAACGACGTACCACTGCCAATAAGGTAGCATTCCTGGGGCCTGTCCCAACAGGCTTGCCATTCACCAGGTCTCAGCCTGGGGATGAGGGAATAAAAATTAGTATGTTCAAGTGGACTGAGGAGTGGGATCTGTTTCTAGGGTGGTGTAGGAGGCATGCAGATTTCTCATTCATCCCATGTCCGACTCTCCACTCTGCTAACCGTCACTTTGCTGTCTTATATACTCCTTCTGATTATCCATCTTTCTTCATTCCATAACTGACCTTGCCATCAGCCACTTAGCTTCTTTTCCAAACTGGCCTCTGCATTTAGGCGTTTGGTCTTTCCCAGCAGCAGAAGCAGCAACCAAGAGGTAAAGTCCAGCAAAGGTAGTTTTTGTCTAGTGCTAGCCAGTGGTAATTGTGTCTGGAGCCCTGTCAAGTTCAGATCCTATAGCAGAGTCCTTGTGTCTGTGTGTAGGACTAGAGGAGAATGGGTACCTCAATCACAGTAGTACTTTTTTTTTGTCTGGGAATGGTAACTATCAGATGGTGTGGGGGGAGAAATATCAGGTGTCAATCAGTAAACATTTATTAAGCATTGTCTGTGTGCTATGAATTGTGCTAAAGCCAGGACAAAATGTCTGAAGTTATACTTGGATCAGGAGAAAAGGCAGGGTTATTTTACAGGACATACCTGTGTCCCTTCTCCCATCTTCCCAAAACCTCAGCTGTTCTGTCTCACTCAGGACTTGGTACTAACATTGCAGGTGCAAGATGGTCGCCCAACCAGCTTCCCATCTCTTCTTAGCCACCTAACTTCCATGCACCTGAATACACCAGTGATGGCCCTACCTGTGGCCAGAGAGCAGCTTGGAGGCCCTACCTTACGCTCATTTCAGCCTTTGGCCTCCTCACTTCCGTGTGACGTCCACCTGCTCAATTTGCGAACACTCCAAGCTGAGGTGAGTGCCCTTGTTTCACTCTTCAGCTTCTAATCTGCACTTCCTAAATCAGTCTTCTTTATTCTCACTCACTGCAACTGTTTCCTGACCCATTCGTGCCTTCCTATGTAGATGGAAAGTCCCTTGAGTTCCAAGATTTCATGTTAGATCCAGTGTGTGGATAGAACCATACACCTTGGCAATAATCCTACTTTTATGGTCCCCTCCATTTCATAGGATGACAAACTGCCCTCATCTGAGACTGCACTCATTCTACACCGAAAGGGCTTTGACTGTGGCCTGGAGGCCAAGAACTTGGGTTTCAACTGTACCACAAGTCAAGGCAAGGTGAGCATAGAACAGCATCAAACAGATATATATGACATGAGAGTGAATTTTAGCTGTTCAGTATAGCAGACATCTCATTTTGAGAAATACCAAAAGGTAATCCAGGAATGGCTGGGGGAATAGCAAGGCAGAAGACAGACGGATCTAGAGGATTCTGTCTAAGAATTTGGAGGCTCATGTTTTAAGATGTCTTTGAAAGTTGAGATTGAACACTATTTCATTGTTCTTTAAATCCTCCCATCCTAACCTCTAAAATATACTCAAGTAAGAAGCCTTCATAGGCAAGAATAATGGAACATAGACTCACTGTCCACAGCTACTTTTATATAAGATCTTTGATAAACTTAGCAAAATTAGAAAAAAAAATCTTATGGTTTACTAGGTAGATGGGGGGAGGATATATTTAGAAATGAAGATGATAAAAAAGAAAAGATATACATAAAAACAAGCTTTTTTAAAAAGTCCACAAATGGTTTAACAGTTTATTTTTAATGATGTTTGCATGCTGAAATTTGTATCTTATATACCTAGAACTGAAGTGCTATAGCTGGAAGGTATCTTAGAAGTCATCTCTTCTAAGCACTTCATTTTACAGATGAAGAAACTAAGACTGCTGTTCTCTGCAAAATTCTATCTAGTATATGATGCTGTCTGTCACTTGTGCTTGGCTCATCTTGCCTCTTTCCACAGGTGGCTGTAGGGAGCCTCTTCCAAGGTTTGGATGTGGGCTTCCTGCAGCCTACATCACTGACATTACTCTACGCGCTGAGCTCACCTTCTAACAGCATGGACATCCATTTGGAGCCCATGGAGATTTCCACCTTTCGCCTCCGCCTGGGCTAGTGTTTTTCGTGGCCAGGAGAGAAAGTACATCCATACAGACCACCTTTCAGAATAAGGCTGGGATGGACAGCTGCACTGGGTGCCCCAACCTAATCCACCTTCCCCAAATGTAACAGACTGAGCTCGGCCCCATTGTTCTCTGTTTATTGTTGCTACTGTGCTTGAAGGGCTGCCCAGAAGCCCAGGATTAGACAGATGGGGCAAAGTGCAGGTCGGCTCAGAGTGAGAGGCTGGCCCTGTGTGCCAGAGCAGATGGTGCTGGGCCGTGCCTTGAGGTGCATGAGTGGCTGCCCACTTGGACATGAGGTTCTTGTCCCTAGTGTCTATTCCGTCTCCCTAATTGTTAGCTTTTGGGATATGAGGGACCAAGAGCAGAAGTGTAGAGAAGAACTGAGGCAGCAAGGAGATGCAATCTGCTCCTGTCTTGCTGCCCTGATTCAGGGGAGTAATTGAGGCAGGTGTGCAAGGAAAATGGCATCATGATCCTTCCCTTGGTCATAACAGGCTCTGAAATGAGGTACGGCAATTATGTAGAAACCAGATGCTTTGGTGTGATGACCAGGCAGGTCTATATAAATCTGAGATGAGTGTGTAAAAAAGAATCTGACAACAGTTTTAACTTGGAAGGAAAGAAGGAATAATGGGGGTAAAGGGAAGATTTCTCTCTCCTTGGAACTGGAATCTCTAGGTGACCTGCTAGTCCTAGGCCCGGCTATATTAGGTGCTGCCCTGGCCAAGGGGATCTGCATCAGGCAGGTGATTTTGTAGCAGTCGGTAAGAACTCTTTGTATGGAACTAGAGACTGTGACTTTGTCAGAGTTCACAGGACACTTCAGGTAACAAAATTCATTTCAAATTAGTGGCCTGGTCTGTGTGTTGCTTTGGGGATCTTGATGGGTGACCTTTCATCTGTTGCTCAAGGTTTGGCCTTGCCATGCTTGCCTATCCATGGTATTTCATTTTGGTTAGTGTATTTAACAGCCCAATGGGCCATGGCTCCTTTCTAAGGTCAGTAACCAACCTCTTCAAATACAAAAGGGGCAGGTACTGGAAGTGATGTTTTTCCTAGAGAAGAAAATTTTAATCTGCTCCATCTCCCTTCCTTTCCAGCCCCCTAGAAAGGCTTTAAGATACCATTCTAGAGCTTCCCTAGTTGTAGGAAACAGCTTTTCTATAGAAGCAGTATGACTTGGTGTAGACTGGGGATAGGACAGAAAGTTATATGAGCCTCCACATGCAGGTAGACCACCCAGCAGTGTTTCTGGGAAAAGTTCTTATCCATTTCCTCCCTAATGATAGTAGGTAGATCCTTTCCTCCGGCACAGGTTTCCTAGGACCAGTAACAATGGGAGACCTTGAAAAATAATTCTTCCAGCTTCTAAATTCTAGGCTAAGCCAGGTTTGAGCAATAGAGAAAGTACTTCTGAGGCCCTGACTTAGGTCCTGAGTTAGGGGTGGTTTTGTTATGCCCCCTAAACTGCAGAAGTAACAAGCAAACTTGGCCCTGGTCTTATGGAGGTGGCACCTAAGCCACGCTTTTATGGAAGTCAGGAATTCTTAGAGGCCACAAACAGTAGTAGCATATGGTGACTAAGGTAGGAAACATAGCAAACTTTTGAGATTTATTTAATGTGATGAGAATAGCCACATCTGTTCAGCCTTCCTGGCAAGAATATTTACCAAATGCAGAACTTGCCACTGAATAACTGTTTTGGAGAAAGCCTAGTATTCCATCATGGTAAGTAACAAAACAGAGACAGCTCCCTAATCCCAGAAACATATAAAATATCTCAGCCCGCCACCTCATTTCCCTATTTCCCTCACTGTATTCCCATTCACCCTGAATGTATTCCATGGCAAAGGTAAGGATTACATAGCTAATAATAACTTTTAAAGTGCAAAGCTTGAGGTTTGCAAAGCATTGTACCCTAAAGTGGGCTGATGAGGGACACTGCTGCTATTACATCAGGCCTCTCTAGTCACTTAATAGTCCTGAAAAACAAAACCAAATATAAAAAAAAAAAACCTACATTTCTTATTAAGACACTTTACCATGAGGTCATTTTAGAACTTGTTACCTCTTAGAAAGACTTTAAAAAATGGTTTCTGGATAAGAGAGATCTTGGCTTATACTGTTTCACCTGAGTGATCTTCATGTTCTATGGCCAAGACAGTGCTGGCCCCCAGCATCTGAAGACTGGGCAGGAATTGTTGCTTTAAGACCCCTCCCTCCATTGGAAGCTATGTCTGTTATCACCTCAGCTTTGTGACCTGCCAGGGCAAGGCTTCATGTTTCCCTCTTCCTAGAAGTCATATATCCATCATCAGTGAGTTCTGTGCCCATCGGTTGTTTGACACTTGCAGTTGCTTTAATTATGACAGGAATAGCCAATTAATGCTGGAAAAGAAATCAAATAATTCCCTATTCCCATCCTGTACTTTGTCTTCAGGAAGATGCAAAAAGTCATAGGCACTGAAAATGGGTATAAATCCAATCCAGAGCATTCACTGTGTGAAGGTCCTTTTTGCCTAGTACTTTCTTGTGCATATACAAATGACATTACCAAGATGCACTGCCAAAACCTGAGGTGTGCTACATTGTCTCCTGGGAAAACAATTCTTATTGGTTCTTAGGTATAATCATTTTCTCTCCCCGCAGGCCTCCTTTCCAGTGGATTATTCTGGAATCTTCATTTTCTTGCAACATCACATTAACTGAAAACTCTCTTCCCCAGTATCCTTCCAAACTTAAATCTCCTTGCTGAGCCCTTTCCCCTCACTGGTCAAAGACTTAGGTAGACTAGTGGGTAGCACATAGAACCTAGGTCGAGGAAAACTGGAATTCAAATCTAGCTTCAAACACCAGCTGTGTAACCCTGTGCAAAATCACTAAACTTATATTCAGTTTCTTCTCTAAAATGGGGCTACTAATAGCACCTAAACTCCTAGGATTGTTCTGAGAAGCAAATGACAATTTTTGAAAAGGACTTTGTCAGTCTCAAAATACCATATAAATGCTAGCTCTGAGAATAATTCCATTTTATCACCATCTGCTTCTCTAATTAACTCCTGCCACTGGGCACTTGAGAAGTGCTACTGTTAGAAACAAACCCTTCCAGTTACAGATGTTTCCTTGATTGTCTCTACCTTTGACATTAAGTGAAACCTGGCACCTACCAAATGAAAACTTTTGCTCTCAAGGCAGCAGGACTGGCACCCTCCTCCCTTCCAGACCATCATTTCACTGCTATCATCCATCACTCCTTTGAGATTAATTACATGGTATATTTCTCTTTTGCTATCCTGGTTAGTCATCTACCAACCTCTTCTTGATTTGAGCACCAGACTCTGCCTTTCTTCTATATATCTACTATTATCCTCAGCAACTTTAATCCTATCAAAGACCCTTCAAAAATCCTGACATCATAGTCCTTCGGTGTCTTCAAACCCAATAGTGAGCTACTGCATCAGCCCAAAGGCAAAAAAGAAAAGGAACAAGTAGCTGAACATTTGACTTCTCATAGACATCAGCTGAACCCACCCATCTATTTGTATGAGGGATTTGATAGGAACTTGGGGATTATAGACTGATTATAGGGGAACAAGGAAAAATTTATGTGTATACAAATAGATAATACATATATACACATTTATCTACATATAAGAAAAAGATTATCTACATATAAGAAAAGAAAAAATATTATAAATAGCCTCTTGCTCAGAAGTCTCAATGGTGGCCACTACAATAATCAAATAAGGTGAGGTACCTTATTTATGGTGCCAGAAAACTTAGGCTCTCCATTCTAGCAAATATAAAAAGGAAGGTGAATTTTATAGTAACTTGTAAAGAGTGATCTATGTGTGTATTTCTGTCAATGGCAAGTAATAGTTATGTATGCAGAAAACGCTATTTGGTATTCTTAATAGGAAAACAAGTTATGAAGGAATATATTTCTGTTTTCTGGAAGAATGAAGAATTCCTCAAAATGATGAAAGAAATGCTTCATAGTAAAAATAAAGGAAAAAGTAATCTGAAGAGGACAAGGGGAAATCTTCACTTGCATCAGAACACAGGAAGAATGTTAACAGAGGAAGGAAAGGATGGAGGAGGACCTTGGAACAATGTAATAAATATGAGGTTACATAAAGATAGAAGCTGTACCCTTTGAAAAGGAATTCACTTTCTGAACACTTGGAATGATGCTGTGAATTTGCAAGCATCACTAGGAGAGAAACCATCTGGTGTTGGTCAGAGGAAAAATATATTCTGGTGGCTAAAGGACAGGATACCAAGGTTGCCATGTTTGACTTGACATGTTCATTAGAGAAGGATCCCATCTTACTGGGCTATTTTCTGGTACATTAAAGATCATCTCAAACACCACAATTTGCTTCTGAAAGTGGCCTAGTAAGGGGCAGCTAGGTGGTGCAGTGGATAGAAATGGGGCTTTGGAATCAGGAGGACCTGAGTTCAAATCAGGCCTCAGGTATTTACTGTGTGACCTCAGGCAAGTTACTTAACCCCCAATTGCTGTAAACAAAATGTTTTTTTTGACATCACAATCCATTAAAGTGATAACTAATGCCATTAGATAGTAGAAAGCATTTTTAATTACAAAGTCTTATGCATGTAAATGATGGACATAGGTGGCTATTTTCTCACTGCTTATAGCAGAAGGTAGGGGCTTCAGAAGACAAAGGCAAATTTAGGAAGTGAACACTTGATTAAGTCTGAAAACAAGACTTGGACTTCTATGCCCTAAGATATAGGAATAATAATAAGTTCTAGGGCAGAGAAGGATCATATCCAATAAAAATGTATTGTTTTCAGTCTTTTAACTCTGATAACAGGATGATAGATAGAGCTAGAAGGGATCTTAGAGGCCCTCTATTCCATTCCCTTCATTTTGCAGATAAGGAAACTGAGGGCTAAATATATAAAGTGACTTGCCCAAGATCACACAGAATGTGACAGAAAGGATTTAAAGCCCCATCCTCTGACTTCAGAGGCAATACTCTTTCCATTGTACTACACTGCCTCAAAAAAGACTTTAAATCAAAGCATAAACCAAATTACTAAGAGTAGCAAAAACATTTTTAAAAAGTAACAAAAGAGAGAACAACATCTACAAAACCTTGTCTCACATGTCTATTCAAATATATAAATTATGGGAAAGAAACAGCATAAACTAGAGATGCAAATTTTTTGTTGTTCAGTTGTATACACCTCTTCATGACTCGATTTGGGGTTTTCTAAGCAGATACTGAAGTGGTTTGCCATTTCTTTCTCCAGCTCATTTTGCAGATGAAGAAACTGAGGGAAACAAGATTAAATAACTTGCCTAGGGTCACATTGCTAGTAAATGTCTGAGGCCAGATTTGAATTTAGGGAAGATGAGAGATCGTGACTTTAGGCCTAGAACTCTCTCCACTGGGCCATCTAGCCACCACCAGAGATACTAATACAAGGAATAAATTAGACTCACAACTATCACCAAGTCTCAACAGGAACCGAAGAGAGAAAAAGAATAGTGGAAATGTTACTAAGAACAACCCATGTGATGAAATCCAGCATCCTGATGGAGGGCATTTGGGTGGGGAAAACTGAAGAGAAAAACAAGTGATAGTACTGGAGAAGGGAGTGAAGGGAAAATAACAGGAGAGAAGTTTGGGAAACAAAAACCTAGCATGGAGATATGATGTTCAGACACTTGGAATTATCTTCCAAAAGCAGAGAACCTCGTAAATTTATTTAACATGAATACATTCTTCAAAAGGGGGAAGAAATGAGATGGAGAACCACAATACTAGACAATTTTGATCACTGTGAAGAAACTAGTGGATGAAGTAAAAATGATAGGAACTTTGTGGGGTGGGGGAGTAAATATTAAGCTTAAAATTCCTCAGAGGAGGAGAGTAAAAATGACTATAGTCTTAATGCCCCTTAAGACTTTGGGAGACAGCAGCATTTCTATTGGGCTTATATCCCAAAGAAATCATAAAGGAAGGAAAGGGTCCCACATGTGCAAGAATGTTTGTGGCAGCCCTTTTTGTAGTGGCTAGAAACTGGAAACTGAATGGATACCCATCAATTGGAGAATGGCTGAATAAATTATGGTATATGAATATATTATGGAATATTATTGTTCTGTAATAAACAACCAGCAGGATGATTTTAGAGAGGCCTGGAGAGATTTGCATGAACTGATGTTGAGTGAAGTGAGCAGAACCAGGAGATCTTTATACACGGCAACAACGATACCATATAATGATCAGTTCTGATGGACATGGCTCTCTTCAACAATGAAATGTTTCAAACCACTTCCAATTGTTCACTGAAGAAAGCCATATACACCCAGAGAGAGGGATGTGAAATGTGGACCACAACATAACATTTTCATGCTCTCTATTGATGTTTGCTTGCATTGTGTTTCCTTTATTTGATGTTTCTTTCTTGTAGATACGATTTTTCTTGCACAACAATGATAAGTGTGGAAATAAGTATACATACATTCGATTTGTCAAGTATTTTACCATAATTAACATGTATGTAGTGGATATCCTGCCATCTAGGGGAGGGTGGGGAGTAGGGGGGAAAAATTTGTAACAGAAAGCTTTGTAAGGGTTAATGTTGAAGAATTACCCGTACATATGTTTTGCAAATAAAAAAACAAAAACAAACAAGACTTTGGGAGAACAGGACTTAGAATCAGGGCACTCAGCTTCTTTGTATGTGCCTTTGGCAGGTTAATGAAGCCTAATGACCTCTTCAAAGAATAATATTTTTTTAATATGTGAAATAAAACACATAGGATTTATGAAGGAAGTAAATTATATTGAAAAATTTTAAATTTTTCTTAAAGTTCACTGACCCCAAGTAAAAAAATCTATAATTTATATAAATGTAGAAAGTAGTAACCTTTATATGGGGAGGTGGGCCCAAGAAAGATATGAAACTCAAGAGTCAAAACTAGAAGACAAAGTGCAGAGCAATAATCCATAGAACATTACCAGAAATTCTAGATTTAATTCATCTAGAAACAGTCACCATTTTTAAGAGTTTCAGGATTAAAAAAGGTCTTGCAAGCTAATGGGGAAGGGAAAGGGAAATGAGGGGAAGAAAATATGAAGTAACATTAGTTGAAATTATCCACAAATATTCAGAGACAAGAAATGAGAAATGTAAATTTTTCAAGGGTTTAAAAGCTCATAATGAGCTCATCTTAGTAAGAAAAACTAAAGACAATAAAAAAGATTCTTTAAAACAATATTTGGGGGAAGAAGATCAAAAAAGATTAGGACTATTTTTTAGTTTTTAGGTTGAGGTAATTAGGATTAAGTTACTTACTCAGGGTCACAATAGCTAAGAAGTATTAAGTGTCTGAAGACCACATTTGAACTCAGATCCTCTTGACTTCAGGGCCATTTGCTCTATCTACTCCACCATCCAGATGCCCCAAGACTACTCCTTTTGAATAAGATGAAAATGAACTATGGAGGGAAAGCAGGAATGCTCAATTCTTATTTTGCTTCCAAAAGTGCCTGATATAGTAGGCACTTAAATGTTTGTCGATTGGCTGAATGGAAAGGGCAGAACAAAATGGCCTACAGGGAGTTAATAGCAAAGATAATTAAAATGACAGAGTAATGGCACAGAGGAGACATTGAGTCCAAGTCACCAGATCCAAATGAACCACATCCTAGAATACTGCTATATATAACTGCTGAAACACTAATGGTGGTTTGTGAAAAATACTGAAGAACAGGATAAGTGGCATGGCCTTGGATAAGAAAAAGTTTTCCAATTAAAAAAAAAAAAGATGAAAATGAGGGGCAGCTAGTTGGCATAGTGGATGGAGCACCAGCCCTGAAGTCAGAAGGACCTGAGTTCAAATTTGACCTCAGACACTTAACATATCCTGACTGTGTGACCCTGGACAAGTCACTTAAACTCAATTGCCTCGGGGAAAAAAGATGAAAATAGAATTTGCCAACTACAGACCAGGAAACCCAAAAAATTCTTGGCAATAGTTTAGAATGTATTATTAAAAGAATGGTTAATGAAAATGTAGAAATAGAAGTGGTCATCACAGAGAGAGCCAGCATGGTTTCTTCAAGAAAAAGTTATGCCATTCAAACCTCAATCCCTTTTTTATTTTTTGGCAGGGTCACTAGACTGCAGATCAGGCCAATTCTATAGCTGTACTTTACCCAGATTTTAGCAAAGCATTTGACTAAGTCCCTAATACCAATATTTTGGAAAAGATGAAGATATGGACTGCAAAAAAGAATGCTTCAAAACTATTAGAATAGCCAAAACCAAGGGTAATTCGTTTGATATCTTGGAGTGTGTCTCTGCAAGCTGAAACATCAGTGAACTGGAGAAAGACATAGATGGCATATGCTTATCAAATTTACTCATAACACAAAGATAAGATACTAACTGGACAGCAATCTGGATTAAAGGAGATCTCAGTAGAGAAAGCATTGGCCCAAACTGAACAACTTGAAATGTAGCAGGAATTTCAAATTTCCCATTTGGGTTTTAACAATTAACTTTATCAGTATAAATTTGGGAAGGTATAGTTTAGGCAGCAGTCCAAATGGAAGAGTTCTTGGAGTTTCAGAAGACTGAAAGCTCAACATGAGTTAGCAATGTGACATAGAAGCCAAGAAAATTAATGCAATGAGCTGTGTTAACTAAAGAAAAAAAAAAACAATTTAAGAAAGAAAGAATATCCAAGACTAGGTAGGTGATAATCCTGTATTTTTGTGTTTAATTTTGGGTGCCATGTAGAAAAAGCATTGATAATCAGAAAATGTCAACCAAAATTGTGAAGGATTTCTAGTCATGGAAGATTAATTGAATGAACTAGGAAATGTTTAGCTAGGAGATTTATCAAGGATATGATAATCTTCATATATTTAAATCATCATGCGGAACAGGAATTATACTTGTTCTGCTTTGACTCAAAGGGCAGAACGAGGCATGATGGTAAAAGTTGCAAGGAGGCAGATTTGGGTTTGATTTGGAAAAAAAAAATCTTAATTTGAACTTTCCAAAAATGGAATAGGCTCTCTTGGGAAAGAATTAAGTTCTCCCTCATTTTAGGTTTTCAAACAAAGACTGAATAGCCACCTGTTAGATATATTAGTAAAAAATAATTCCTGTTCAGAATCTGGTTGAACTAGATAGTTTCTGGTTCCTTTTAATTCTGTGATTATGCGTCTACGATAAAAAGTTTTGTACAAATAAAATAAATGCAGCTAGAATTTGGAGAAAATGTTGATTAGGGGGAAAAATTTGCTTTAAACATCTCTGATAATAGTCTGACATCCAAAATCCATTAGATTAATACAAATTTAAGATTAAGTAAGATTATTCCTCAATAGTTGTGTTTGTTAAAAAAATGCAAGTTTTTGAAAGAACTATCAACAATTATACAAAAAAGTTTGAGAATTGCTAATAATAAAAAATGCAAATTAAAATCATGTGAACATTTACCCTGGACATCAAATTAATAACTAATAATAATGATTTGTGATTATCAAATTAGCAAAGATAGTAAAAGGATGGGAAAATTTAGGATTAGAGAAGCTATTATACTGAGATGTTAATGATATTAGCTTCTGGTTCTCTTCTGATTTATTCCTTCCTGCTTTGTGAATCAGAATTGTATTTGTTTCAGAAATAGATTGCTTTCTCTATTTTTGGAAACAAGGATTATTTGTTCTTTAAACCTATAGTATTTTTATAGTAATTATAATACATATGTATTTTTGTTTATATCACTCTTGCTCCATTGAGAATATTTTAAGCCTACAGTTAGCTAGAATGATGCTGGAGCTCTGCTAGGTGGGATGGAAGAGAAAAGAGAGTGAAGTAGCAAATATGGGATACTGTAGCAGAGATTCTTAAATTACCACTGTCATGATCTGGTGACAACAATGGACCCTCTCAAAATGTTTTTAAATGGTATAAGATTCCAAGGAAGTCAGTTATAGTACAGTGAACAAAATGTCCTATTTACAATGAGGAAGACCTGAGTTCAAATCTTTTTCAGTCATTTACTAGTTGTATGACCCTGGACAAGTCACTTAATCTCTCAGTCTTAGTTTCCTCATCTATAAAATGGGCAAAATAATAGTACCTACATCACAGGGTTGTTTGTGAGGGTCAAATAAGATCATGTATGTATAGCACTTTGCAAATTTCAAAGTGATATATAAATGTTGATATTATTGTCAAAAATAATTTTATCAAAATATTTTAAAATCCCAGTTTAAGAATCTCTGACTAAAGAAAAAAAGCTAATAAACTGTTAGCCATCTATGAATTAAAGATCAACATTTCCCACCCTGAATAAATTTATCTACACCATACTTGCAGACAGATCTTATAGAAGAATATGAACATTTGCTCTTATAATACACTTGATGCTAACTTTATTTTATTTTTTTAAAGAACATTATTTCAACAACAAAAACTTAAATGGCACTTTATAACCTTCTTCCCAAGAATCTTATATCAAGTCAGCAGACAACAAACTTAACAAACAGAAAACCTAAAGAATCAAGGAGTTAAAAAAACTTCCTCTATCCAAAGCTGGTTAAATGGCAGAGGTAGGATTTGAACCCCAGTCTCCTGACTCAAGTCCAAAATTTCCTCTGCCAGATTACAATCAAAGTAAATAAACATAATTGTTGAGGACTCTGCCCCTAGAATGAGAAGCCACAGACATTTTAGGGAATCCAATCACTGGTTTAAACATATTCTCAAGTGAGAACAAACCTGAACTATAGGGATGTCAAAACCACCCTAATGAAGACAGGGAGCCCCACAGCTTGGTAGGTGAAGAGGATTCTTTTCAGGATTGGATATTGGGACAGGTGAAAATTCCTGAATTGTGATGAGATTTGGAAGCCTCTGAAAATTCTTATTGCTGAAAAAGAAATACAGTTAGTTGATCAGAATGGGTAGCAAGCTCCTTCCTGGATCAGCACAAGGATCTGGCAGCTAAGGTAAGTCACCCTTCTTACCCCTCCCTCCCAGTACAGCAGATGCTCTTGGAGGTCCTACTGCTTTCAGCACACTGGCAAAGGACAATGATGTAACCCTGATAAGTCACAGGTCAGAGGTCAGTCACCCTAGCAAGAGGTTGTTAGCTCAAGGTCAATTACTTTGTGCCTTCAATTAGGCACAGAAAGGGCTCATATGCACATGTGCATAATTCCAACCATAATGGATTATGAGAGAGATTCTGTAGAACAAAAATGCTAAATATTCACCAAGCTGCTGGCTGAGTTTGTAATTAAAAAATAATGAGTTAGTGTCCAGGGAAGCAACAAATAGATATTCTGGCACCCTGAGATATCCAGAGACCACAGACCAGATGCCAGTCTTTGGAAGCCGAGAGTCCTCTGACTTTGTTGGCTTGATCTCATGCTAAAGTACAAAATACGAATTTAGAAAGTCGTTGACATTTTAAATGGGGAGCCTTCTATGGAAGACACCATAGCTACACAGTAACTAATGCTAGATAAGGCCTCTTGAAAGGAGGGCCACAAGAGAATTTAGCCTAGCCCAGCAGAACAGCTCGTTGAAAGTCTGGATGTGATCTGACCTTGCAGGAGCAACTTTGGCTAACCTCCTATCTATCAATCACTGCCAGTCAGAGATGGAACTGACCTAGGCTGGAAGCCCTAGGTGCACATCATGCCTTTGATATGTGCTGACTGTGTGACCCTAGGTAAGTCACTTGGGTTCTATGCAAGTAAGACAAAGTTGCAGAGAAGGAGCTGACCTGAACTGGTTGAGGAAGATTCCTCTATCAATGAAATCACAGGGTTAGTCCTATCATTACCAAATCACTTAGGTAACAGCTTTATCTACGGAGCAACTAAGCAAGAGCTTCACTTCTTAAAAGCCCAAATCCTGTGTGACTCTGGGCAAGTCACTTAACCCTAATTGCCTCAGCAAAAAAAAAATGCCCGAACCAATTAATTCAAATATCTCCTACCCACTGTTATGGCTTTCAGATGCTTCTAGTTCAATTCAATTCAAAGAGTTTTTCTTAAGTAGTGGACACAGGGAATTCAAGGACAAAGCTAAGAAACTATGGGCACCATGTGAGTGCAGAGGAAGAATGTATCCAAGAAATAAAGATTTAGCAACCACTTGGGATATGAAGGTGAGGGAAAGGGAAAATTCAAGAAATGACTCAGATTATAAATTTGGATGACTGAAAGAACTACAGCACCCTTAACAGAAAGAGAGAAGTCAATTTAGGGATGAAGAAATTAGTTCTGTTTTGGATGTATTAAATCTGAGATGCCTACAGGACATCCAGGTAGGAAAATGGTGATGTAACACTGCAGTTTAGGATAAAGAATAGGGTTGGATAAATAGATTTTTTAAGTCATTTGTATAGAGATGACAAACTGCTGATGAGGTCACCAAGAAAAGAGAATATGGAATAAGAAGAGAAGAATCAAAATGGAACCATAGGGCATATCTAAGGTTAAGTGTCCAGTTGTGGATGATGATCTAACATATGAAACTGAAAAATGGGCAATGAGCTAGAAAGAGCCAGAAAAAAAAAGTACAACCAAAGTTGAGGGAAGAGAGAACAGTGCTATATAACTAAGTCTCTCCCAGAATTTTACTCTAGCACTCATATGAGGGTAGATTCCACAGATCAATAGCATCAGGAATAAACAGTAAAATGAAATGATGAGCCAATAGGTTTAAGCAAAAGTGATGGGACACTAGCCAGAAGCATCATCTAGCATTAAAATGTATGCCATCTAATTAATATATATTATTTTCCTTTCTCCTATTAATTAGTTTTATAATCTATAGGTCTGGAATTTCCTAGGAAGTCAATCAGGAAAATGACAATGATTAAAAGTCATTACAGATGACTGAAATTCAGTTTAATGTAAAATACTCCAGTGCTATAAAAGACCTGGGAGACTGATAGCAGTCAGAGTTTCTTCACAACATACAAAAAGAATGACCCCGTTATCCTATTTTTTTTTTAGTTTAATGGGGGTCTTTTATCACTGAATCAGAGTCAAGTCAGTCCTCCCTTGCTTCTTCCAAAGGAATATTTTCACATAGCAAAGTGAAACAATTAAGCAAAAACATCTGCTTCAATGATCACATGAGAGTATAAACAATATTTTTTCCGACTAGTCTTCCACCTCTCTGCTGTAAGAGGGAAGACATATTTCATTAGAAGATTATTACTATTCTTAATTACATTTTTATGCAATTCTTTTGATGGAATTCAATCAGCTAGATAAATAACTGAAATTTATGTTAAGATGCTTTGGCACATCTAATCAGGGCTAAAATCTACATAACATTAGAGCAACATGTTTCTACAGAAAACTAGATGTTAAATGTTAAAAGCCCAGGAAGTAACTAGGGTTTTGTTGTTGGTTTTCCTAATCTTAAGAGGATACCCCATTGAGTGGAAGAAGACTTGCTCTTAGAAAGCTATATCCAGATAATAAAATCAGCAGATAAGTCTAAAAGAAGGGATATGCAAGGACTGCCATATACACCTGAGATCTGACAGAGGAGAATCTGGAAGGAAAGTTAGTTCCTTCTACCAAAAAAAAAAAAAAAGCACCAAGATGATGTCTAAAAATGCCACCCCGAGCACACCAGGGTGGTGATCCTATAGCCAATCTGTCTCAGAAAAATCCAATTCTGAAATACAGTTCTTTTTTCTTTTTAAAATTTTTACTGATTTCTTCTATTTTAATAGCACCTTCATTTCTAAATATATATTTTCACCCTTCCTTTTACCAAAAGAACCATCCCTTAAAATAAAGAAAAAAAGGGGGGAAAGCAGTTCAGCAAAACTAATCAATTTAATCTGACACTACATGCAATATTCTATGCCCAGAGTTTGCCTACCTTTGCAAAGAAGGGAGGAAGGTATCTTTTCTCATCTTTTTTTTCAGCATGGTCATTGCAATTACACAGCATTCATTGTCCATTTTCCCCCTCAACAGTGAAACTGCCACCTTCTCTCCTGCACATAGCTTCTCACCCCAGAGGTGGCTCTGTGTGTCATCAGGATTCTACCCATCCTAACCTTCTGTGTGTTCCCCAAGGGCAGAAAGATAGAAAGGTAGATTACCATAAATTCTGAATAAGTGCTGGCAATAGAATGAATCTGGAAGTCTGTCTGGAGTAGGGATAGCTGAGAATATCCATTGCTTAGAACACTCTCATCCAAATCAATGGTTCTGTTGTGCTCCCGTTGGCTGGTATTCAACGTCTTTTGCCCAGGGGACCCAATATTCCAGGATGACTGGCCAAAGAAAGCAGAAGAATGAAAGACAGGTGAATATGAATTAAACATTTAAAGAGAAAAGCTGCCAGGTGTGGGGGTAGGAGCCCAACACTGAGAGTCTGGCCTGTGTTCTAATAACTAGGCAAAACCCTCATGAGAAAAAGCATTTAATTTCCCTCATCATAAAATCAGCCACAGGGAAATTGTGTGGCACAAATGAGGGAAGAGGTAAAATATTTGTAAAAGATTCATACATAATTATTCCATTCTATTACCCTGTTATTTAAAATGTAAGTTACTGGAAAACAGAAATCTGAGAAATAAAAAGCAGCATTTGACTACCATCACCATTCCTTCAGATATTCCTCCCCCTATCAGATATTCCTCCCCCTACCAACACAACTATATTTTTGTGCTTTCTCATTTCAAAGGTCAGTTCCCTTACAGAGAAGAAACAAAATAAGGGTTGAATTATTCTGCTTTTTCCTCAGTTGTCATTAATTTTTAACTAGCTTCAGATCATTCTAGGCTTTTGACTTATGTCACCCTTTGTTTTATGCCTTCAATTTCATTTCAATTTTTTATTTTAAAAAACTAAATTTAAAAAATTAGAATTAAACAACAATATAAACTTGCTTGCTTGGTCATGACTTACATTTTAATGAATTTCAGCACAAAATAGTAATACTTCTTTTTAGCCCTTTCCCCTGAGTCTCTATAAGAAGTATTCTTTGTCTATTCACTCTCACTATTCCACCTGTGGCCTATATAGCTCCTGCCTATTTAAGCAGACCAAAACAATGTAATTTTTTAAAAATATCCCCCCTCACTAATTTTTTAAAGCCTATGCTTTATAACTTTGCTTATGCTACAAGGAGACAATATACTATATTGGGAAGAAGAGTATCAGAAATTAAGATCTGAAATTTAGTCTAAACTGTAACACTAATTAGTGAGTGGTCTCAGCTCAATTGTTTTCCCTTCTTTTGGTTTCAGTTTCCTCCTCTAGAAAATGTTCCAGATGAACTCTATAGTCACCTCAAGTACATCGAACAAACACTGACTTAATGCCTACTTCATCCAAGGTACCCTGCTAGGTATGCATCCTGCTAGGGATACAGAGATGGCAATGACATAGTTTTTGCCCAAAAGCAACTTACAATTCAGCAGGGAAGGAAAATCCAAAGAGATATAATTTTAATATTAACTGTAATGTGCTAAATATATAGAAAAGGTAAAAAAAAAAAAAAAAGCACTATGAAAGCTCTCAGCAAGGACAGAGAATTTCTAGCTTTTTAAGGAGAAGAGACAAAATCAGGAAAACCTTTGCAGATGAGGTGATCTATAAATTAGACCTTGGCAAACAAGAAAGGTTCCGTCAGGTAGAGATGTAGAGGACAGAGCCCAGAAATGTGAGAAAGTGGTAGAAAGAATACCTCGCTTGGAATCAGGAGAGAACCACATATGAATCCAACTCCAATAGTTGTTGTGTGACAAGTAACAACTTTCAGGAGCCTAAATATCCTCATCTGTAAAAACTGATATGCTCCTTCCTGTAGAGAGAGGCCAGTCTGGGGGTCAGAAGGCCTAGATTCAGGGCCTTCTTCTATTATGTTCCAGCGGTCTGACCAGCGGCAAGTCAATTAACCTCTAAGGGCCTGGGGGCAACCCTCAGAGATTTTTTTTTTTTTTTAAACCAGACAATTGGGGTTAAATGGCTTGCTCAGGATCACAGAGCTCCAAAGACTCTTAAATTTGCTAACCTGCATTAGTGGGCAGGAGTTTCCACTCTGATATAATTAAACACCTAGATCATTCCCAAATAACAATAGACTTTATTACTGAACTGGACTACTGAACTAGTAGTCCACGCCTCATAGATTTACTGAGACAAATAAGCAATCAAGAAATTAAATGTCCATATAAATATCAGTTATTAAACAGTCTATAATAGTCCAACAAGAAGTAACGAAGGACTAAACTAAGGTAGCGGCGGTAGGGGCATGAAGACCCTGTGGAAGGTGCCTTAACAGGAACTGAAGCTCCTGGGACGGGCAGAGAAAATGAGGGGAAAGGAGGAATTCAGTCAAATGTGGCCAGTTTGCAGACATCCTGGGAAACAATAGTCTATTCAACTAAAACATTATGATGAGGCAAACCATTTCAGAATTTATCCTGGAATCCAGCTGGAAAAAATAATAACTGAGAATTTCAGTATTAATGTAATTGGAAAAGACTAACTAGCAAAAACATTAAGAGTCTGCAAAGACTTTTGTCTATTTCTCATCAAATTAAAGTGCCATTCATTAGTAATTACAAAGAATACCAATAATATTCTCAAAGGATAACAATTTCTCCTAACACCATTCAGCCATATAGGAAGGATCAACAGCAGCAGCTTGTAGTAGGAGGGGAAAAATAAATAAACCCAGTTACTGTCCCCATCCTTCCCAGTGCAACTCAGTTCCCAAAATCAACTGCCAATCACTGTTAAAATTATATTTTATATAATATGTAACAATATTTATATGATAATTTGGTTTTTTAAATATGTTTCCCAGATGTCAAGATCAGCATATCAGTATGGGAGCACAATTATTTTATGATGAGCATAATTATACTAACAAGTTTTTTTTTTTTTTTTTATGCAATATCTCAACTGGAAGTTACCTAAATGGAAGCTACAGAATGCTCCTCATCATTATCTCTTCAATCCAAAACAATCCAGACTCTTCTCAGAAAAAAACAAGAATCTGTTCTCATTTACAATCCAATAGCCAAGAACCCTAACCCCACCCCACACCCTTTGTAATTTCATGTTTGGTACCTTGAGAACTTTGCCTGTTATTCTGGATCCCAGGCCTTCCCTCTTGCTAGGAATTCTAGGTGCACTGCCATAAAACATTTCAACTTCTATCTGTTGGCTCTTCTTTAAATGCTGAAGGAAAGCCAGAACAAACAGATAATCACCATAAAAAAATAGGAAGATTATATATTTGGGATAGGAGAGGGAGATGAATTGAGGGACAGGCCTAGAAATGAAGTTGATAGATAGATAAAGCATTTTTAAGTGCTTACTATGTGTCAAACATTATGCTATTTATTTATTTATTTTGGCTGAAGCAAATTGGGGTTAAGTGACTTGCTCAGGGTCACACAGCTAGGAAGTATTAAGTGCCTAAGGCCAAATTTGAACTCAGGTTTTCCTAACTTCAGGGCTGGTGCTCGATCCACTGCACCACCTAGCTGCCCCCTAATGCTATTTTTTTTTTTTTTAAATCTGGTGTCAAAATATTCTTAACACATTTTGTAATAGCAAAGAATGAAAATCAATATACATATCTATTGATTAAAGAATGACTAAACAGGGGCAGCTAGGTGGTGCAGTGGATGGAGCACCAGCCCTGAAGTCAGGAGGACCTGAGTTCAAATGTGAGCTCAGACACTTAACATTCCCTAGCTGTGTGACCCTGGGCATGTCACTTAACCTCAATTGCCTCAGCAAAAAAAGCAAAAAAAAAACCAAACAAACAAACAAAAAAAAGAATGACTAAATTGTGGTATATTAATTCAATGGAATATTAGTGTTGTGAGAAATGATAAACATGATAAAGAAAAGCATAAAAACATATATGAACTGATGCAAAGAGAAGTTAGAACAAAGAGGAAAACAATATATACAATAACTTCAACAATATAAATGGAACAACAAAGCAATCAAAACTGAATGCCACAACATTATGACCAAGGTTGGTCTCAAAGAGAAGATATCTCCACTTTATAAAGATGAGGTACAATGGTGTGCAATACTGCATATACCAGATTTTTTTTTAGCATGTGGATTATTTTTATTGAACTTTTTTTCCCCCTCATGTTTATTCTTTGTTACAGAGGGTTTCTCAGAGGAGTTTAGGGATAGGCTATATCAGGGAATTAAGGTGATAAAAACCCAAAATATATCAATAAAATTTTTTTGTAAAAAGAAAATTCTGATGTCACAACCCTAGGACAAAAAGAAACAACTGAAAGCAAGATGCAGACCTGGGTGGTTTCACCCATAGTTCCTAGCAAAA
Organism: Myrmecobius fasciatus; assembly: GCA_023553655.1. Taxonomy (NCBI): domain Eukaryota; kingdom Metazoa; phylum Chordata; class Mammalia; order Dasyuromorphia; family Myrmecobiidae; genus Myrmecobius; species Myrmecobius fasciatus. Next base: position 36,236 of record JAJPUD010004893.1, read on the forward strand.
ATATTAAAATGTACTTCATTATTAAAAAAAAAAAACCCTTATTGCTTTTTTTCTTTCCCTTTCTTTGAGACTTACTCTCTCCTGCTTTGCTTTCTCTTTCTCCAAACGATGCATCTCCCACTGTTCCATCACATATTCCATGAATTTCTGCCCATTCACCACAAAGTCCTTTGAATATTCTTGTTCCCACAGTTCAATTTGTGCTTTCAATTCCTCTTCCAGCTGGGGTGAAAAAAAAAAAAGGGCAGGGGGAGGCATTACTGTCTCTAACTCTTTTGTCACAATGAAAATTCCAGAGGTTTCTTCAAATGAAAACTTCTGTTCAGGAGCTTCCCTGGGGTATCTCTAACAGGAACATGTAATTCATAACAAAGGATATACTTGTCAATGACTAGAATGTTCTGATGTTAAAAAACATAAAGGCCTGATTCATTCACAACACACTGAAAAGAAGGAAAATCCACAACCCTTCACTTTTTTAAAGAAATTCATGATTAAAAATGAAAAGCTATTATTAAATAAAATGAATTCATGCTTGGGTAGCCCATGGTGTTATAGCACCCATTATTTTTTAATCTCATGAAATGGAAATGCACTTAACATGTAGCCAGAGATATATGTGCTAATTTTAAGAATCTTGGGAGCATCAATTTTTAAAAAAAGGGAAGGGAAGACTAGGAAAATTCTGTAGCTAAAAATCCTATATCATCTCCCTACAAAAGGGACGGACTACAAAACTATTTTTGATACATGCATAACTTCAGAATTAATATTTTGAAGGAGAAAATGTCACTATAATCTAAATTCATTGACAATCTCTGTACTCATGCTTTTTAAAAAATTATAACTTTTTATTTTTAAGATATATACATGGATAATTTTTGACATTCATCCCTACAAAACTCTGTGTTCTAATTTTTTTCCCTTTTTCCTCCCCCCAATCGGCAAGTGATCCAATATATGTTAAACATGTCTAATTCCTCTATACATATTTCCACAAATATCATGCTGCTATGTACTCATTCACCCAGCCTGGAACCTCTTTTTACTAAAGTCCACCTTCCACTTCTCTATCAAAATTTTCCTTAAGTATGAATCTGACCATTTAATTCTCCACTATTTAATCGACTCTATTATCTCCAGGATAAGATAGAAAATCCTTTCTTTGGCTTTTAAAGCTTTTTACAATCTGGCCCCTTTCAATTGCTTTTCAATCTTTTTGTACCTTATTTCCTTCCCCACATATTCTATGATTCAGGGACAATTGCTGTTGCACATCTTGCAACCCGGTATTTTCATTAGCCATGCCCTATGCATTCCAGGCCTGTCTCCCTCCCTATCTCTACTTCCTGGCCATATTGGCTTCCTTCTAGTCTCAGCTAAAATTCCATCTTTTGCAAAAAGCCTGCTCTTCCTTAATGCTCATACCTTCCCTCTGCAATTACCTGGAAATCATCCTATATAGATCTCATTTGTAAATAATAGTTTGCAGATGTTCTTCCCCATTAGACTTTGAGAAATTGCCCTGAAGTCCAACTGATAACAAGAAACCTTGATATGAGTCATTTATGTAAAGTAGATAAGAATGAATAAACCCAAGGCTCTCAAAAAGCTACGAAGGTTGATCCTGAGCTCAGAAGAGAAATTATATCACAGGTTTCAATTGTACATCAACATTATTAGATTAATATATAGAAGACATTAATTATACTGAATAACCTTCAGTGTGTGATTTTTTGGAATTAGGGGTCAACCAACCAAAATAACACTACCTTAAAGAAAGTTTTTTGGAGCTTTGCTCTTTGTTTTTCCTCCTTTAGGAGGTTTCCACCACGGTTAGTAAAACGACTTGGATCTGAAGCTTTTCTCTGTGAAGACAATTAACTTCAATTAGAGATGTATTTAATCATTAAGTCTCAGCATAACTAGTTATCCTTGGAAATCCCTTAATCTCAAAGAACTGTACTTAGAAGGAATTAGAAAGAAAGGAAATCTAATGTTTCTTTCCCATTCTAAGGATCAATAATGATGAAAATGAAGTCCAGTATTAAAAAATAATAAACCAAAATTGAAAAGGCATTTCAGTCTGGCAGGCAGACAAACTGGAGAATTGATAGTGATGATGATGATATCCCCTCTTTTGATTTTGCTTAAATTACGTCAAGCCTAGAGCTGCTGAATTGGTTCCCCAGGCCTTGAATGCTCTGCTCCCTCCCTTCTACTTCTTACACTCCCTAGCTTCCCTCAACATCCAATTCAAAGGTCACTTTCTGAAGGAGGTCTTCTTTGGTTCCCTGTATATTGCTAAATATTGATATGTCTTTCCCATTAAAATGTAAGTGTCCTCATTGCAGGGACAGTCATGATTTGGGGATGGTGGGAAGTAAGGGGAAGGAGAAGGGGAAGAGGAGTGATACAATTTTGGCTTTCTTTGTATCCCTGGAATTTAATAGTGTTTGACACATAATAAATTCTTAATAAATTTTTACTGATTGCCTATCTGTCTCTGATTTTCAAGTCTCAGCAAGAGCTAGAAGGTAGGAAAGTTTGAGATTATCTTCTCACATTAAAAAATGTGAGGAACAATTAGGTGGCACAGCACCAGCCCTGAAGTCAGGAGGACCTGGGTTCAAATCTCAGACATTTAACACTTCCGAGCTGTGTGACCCTGGGCAATTGCCTCCAATTGCCTCAGGAGAAAAAAAAAAATACACATTAAGGATAATAGTGTTTGAAGCACATAATAAATTCTTAATAAATGCTTACTGATTACTTCTTAATCAGGGTAAATCTGTCTCTGATTTTCAAATCCCAACAAGAGCTGGAAGGTAGAAAAGTTGAGATTATCTCCTCAAATTAAAGGTAAAGAAATTCAAATGAATGCCAAACTAAAACTGATACTCGGATAGTTTTATGAAATGTTGAGAGTTGCTTGGGGTGTGTGTGTGGTGAAAAGCAGTTTATGAAAATTAAGATATTTAGATGGCAAAGGAAAATTTTTCTGGATATTATCAATATTTGCTTAATACAGTACAAAATCAAACTAAGATACCTAACTATAGCTCTAGCCATTAATTTGTTAGCAATGAGAGAATTTCTAGCTCAAGCTTTATTACCTCTATTTATTTAAGATTAGGATATCACTATTAGGATTAGCTGTCGTTCTAGTATTAACGGTCAGTCTGCAAAATTTAGCTATATTCTCCAATGTTTGCTAGTTTATTATTTAACCTATATAAATCTTCCCCCTCTGCTAGCTGTTTTCCGATGTGTAAGTCTTTGTTCCTCTTCCATAAAACTCCATTATGTCCTGCCTATGTAACTAAGACCTTTATGGGGTCCTAAAACTGCTGCCCAGGGCCCACCGGGTTTTGTATGCTGTGGGTTTATGCTCTGAGCATATAATAAACCAGTGTTTACATGTTGGTATGACCCACAGAAGTTCTTATCAAGAAATCCTTAGGCAATTCACAAGTTTCAGAAACCCTGTAATAACCGAAATCATGCCAACTGTGCACAAGGCAATTTGAGATCCTTGACACAGAGGACAGAGAGCAGACCACAGAGGCAAACAGATGTGGAGTTCAAGTACTGCCTGTCATATGCTGGCTGTGTGATCCTGGACAATGAACTTAACTCAGAGAAGGGGTTGATGTGCTCTGTTAAAAGGAACTTCTTTATCTAGGAATTCCAGTGAAAACCCAGATCCATTCTTCATCCCCATTCCTCCGGTTGCTTCCTCCCTGCCCTCCACTTGTTCAGCAAATACCAGAACAGTACCTCAAACTCCAAGAAGAGTTTCCAATTTTCTTCCCACTTCTGGATGCCTTCAAAGAGCTCTCTGTGCACCTCATAATAATATTTCAACTGCACCACCTCAGCATCATGGAGCTGGAGCAAAGTCTCGGAGTAGTCTTCTGTCAGTGTCCAACAGAAAGGGGGGGGGAAGAGTCCAAATTTGCCTCCATTAAGGTTTCAGTGCCCCTAAATAGTCACAAGTCCCTATCTTGTGCATCCCCTTATTTTTCTATTCAGCCTTTAATGCAAGTCTGATGAGAAAGAACACATTCTTATTTTTCATACACATTTACTTCCAGTGTTTCCTTAAGGTCCCTAGAGATTTGCCACTTATTTTCTAAAGTATAAAATTTAGACTTTTGTTTATTTTTTTAAATGAAGCATTTTTAGAATATGCTTAAATTCACCTTAAATGTTTATTAATTTTCTCACAATTGCTTTCTTAAAGGACAGAAAGACAGAAAAGCACATACACAAAAGATACGAGAAAAAGGCAGTGATACATACAAGAGACACACAGATTTTCATGGAGCAACATTACCATCTTTAGCCCAGTGAGTAGACTGCCATTAATGACTTTAAAGTCATGTTGTATTTATGTAACTATGGAAATAAATGAGGATGTCAGCCTTGGTACTTTTCCAGTCAACTGCATAAAATTTTATTGAGAACCAGATTCTACACACACAGGCTCCATGACATTTCTCCCCTTTCCCAATCTATTCTTCAGACAGATGTCAAAATGATCTTACTGCACAGATCTGATTATATCAGTCCAAACCTACAAATATCCAATGTTTCTCTATTGTCTAGAAGAAAAAACACAAACTATTTTAGCTTAGAATTTAAGAGCCTCTCCATTTTTACTCCAACTTATTTTTGCAGCCTCATTTCATATTATTTCCCTTTGGGAATCTTACAAGCCAGAAAAACCAAATTGCTAAATGTTCCCCAGTCTTACTCTGAATTCTTCTGCCTCTGTAAAATTGTATAAACCATTCCCCCATCACTAAAATAACTTTCTTCTTCATGTTCACCTACTGAAATGCTTCTATTCTATCAAGTTTTAGTTCAGGTACCATGTCTTTCATGTCTTCCCCAATTCTCCTACTAACAACTGTGACTGTCTCCTCAAATATTCCTAGATCACTAAAGATTTCTCCTTTTCATTCTATCATAATAGACAGAGCACTAGCCTTGGAATCAAAAAGATCTAAATAAAAAACCTATCCCTAGGAGTTACTAGCTATGTTCCTTAAACAAGTCACTTAAACCCTCTCAGCTTAAGTTTCCTCCTCTGTAGAGTATTCATTATTACTTCCCTTCTCATAGTTATTATTTCATATGACAAAACCCCTGAATAAACAGGCATAGAGTAATATCAAATTTATAATTTCTCTTTGGAAAGCCAATCCAGTCAGTTTCAACTATAATCTATCTGGATGACTCTCAAACTGACATTCAATTTCACTCAAACATTTATTAAGTACCAACTATGTGAAAAGAGTTATGCTAGGCATTGGGGATGAAAAAGTCTCTTCCTTCAAGCAACTTGCATTCTACTTAAGAGTAAAATCAAATCAAGCTTTAACCCCATATCCACAATTGCTTACTAGGACATCTCCATTTCACTATCGCGTCGTTATCACCAATTTAGGATATCCAGAACTGAACATCTTTGGAACTGGAAACAAACTTCCCCTACTTGCATATTTTTTTCTATTTCTATCTATGACATTACCTAGTCTCAAAACCTCAAAGACATTTTTAACCTCTTCCCTCTCAATTAGTTGTCAAATCCTACTAATTCTTTTTCTGCAATGTCTCTTGTAGCCATCATTTCCTTTGCATTTCTATTGCCACCATCCTAGGCTAGCTCCTTTCCACCTCTTAAGCTCTTACTATTTATTCAACAATTACTGTAACCTAGGAGGCCTGCCCCATCTTCATTACTTCCCAACTATCCTATCACCAGATAGATAAGAATAACAGCTAATGGAATTTCTAGGTCACATGAGCAACAAAACTGTGGACTGGAAATTTTCTCTGATCTCCATGACCTCTTAAATTCCAAAACAGCAATTATGTACCAAAGATAAACAACTTACACTGTTTCCATGATCTAAGACACTCAGAATCCAAAAAATGGTAAGAAAAATCCTTCCAAACCCAGGAACTGATGCTCATGATCCTGAGCTCCCTCAGCACCCATCCTTACCTCCCATACTAACAGGACTAGCAGACTCAAGAACAGGACAGAGGCTTATATCAAAATCCACCTCGGCTCCTTGATCATCCCCTCCCACCCCATCTCTTTCCAGTGCTGTAATGGTCCTAGCTCTAGACTACGGAGGCTACCTCAGATGTTGCCAGCCAGCTTCAGAAGCAAAAAAGCTGGAGGCTGTAATCCAGAAGCACTAATGTAGAAAAGTTCTGAACTGCTGCTGCCAGGTCAGAAAACTGAGGGACAGGTGAAGGACAAGACACTTCAATTGTGGAGAGCTGTGCAGCACTCTACCATGGGCCTGAGATAAAGAACACAACATCCAGCTAAGGCTAGTTCTGACCACTCAAAAGTCACTCAGGGAAGAAACCTAGAAGAAACAATGAAATGCCTTTGTGGGGAGGAGGCTAAGATGCTCTGGCATTTAGTCCCCAAGAAAACCACAAGTAGAGGGGAGGGAGTCGCAACTGAGCGATAAGGAAAATAAGGGGAGGAAAGACAAAAATTACCAAGGATTTCAGGAAGAAGAAAACTCAAAGACCCTATAACATATATATCAATAGGGAAAACAGTCACACTGGAAGGAAATTTGGCCTCTGGATCTAGTAAATGAATTTCAGCATCAATGAATAAATACAACAAAATAAAGGAAAATGATTCAACACTTGGTGAGAAAAAGGATAATATAGAACGTGAGGTGAACATGGAATCATAAGAATGCTGTTTCTGAGTAGTTTAAAAGAAAAATGAGAATTATGGGAGTCAAATTTATGGCTGCATAACCAAAATAATGAGAAAAGAAAAACTTGAACCTGTAATGGCAAGCCTTACCAAAGAAACAAAAGAGAGAACAATAGATTGGGGATATAAATACATAAAACTAAGAACAATGTAGAGCAAAAGAGCAAAAAAAAATTAAAGAAAATATGCTCACTATATAAGCAAAACATGCCATAGATCTTTGAAATAGGATGCACAGAGACAACTCAAGCACCAAAGGTCTTCCAGAAGAACATAACAGATAAAAAACTATAACACCAAATTGAAGGGAAAACAGAAGGGAATTACAGAACTTCAAAACATAAAAAATGAAATTCCAAAGGAAAGAATTCATAGATTGCCTCCAGAAAAAAAAAGTGCTGCAAACTCCAAGATACTATGGCAATTCAATTCAGAAACAAGTTCTGCAAGCCACCAGGAGAAGGACCTTCAAATACAAAGGAAAGGACAGTCAAATAACAAGACTTTTCTGCATCCACTAGAAGGAAAAGAAAATGGAGTAATATATTCCAAAGAGCCGGAGAAACTCAGAATGCAAGCCAAGGTGACCTGTCCTACAAATCCAAGCTTAACTAGATAGAACAAAACTCCCCTGTCCCTATTTCTTCCCCCACCAAAACTACAAATCTGCTTGGCCAGTCATAAAAGGTATGATTAATTTTTTTTTTAAATCTGTAGCTGGCACCAATCCAAGTGTGACCCTAAGCAAATCACTTGACCTCAGTGCTTACTAAAAGTTTAAGTTGCAGAAAGCATGCCAACCTGCTTTGGTAAAGGTAGCTTTATCACCTGGGAATTCTATGTATCAATGAAATCATAGGTCCAGTGGCTATTCCTCAGGTATTTCATTGAGGCTGGATATCCATAATTTAAAAGGGTCTTGAATAAACAGAGTTTATCCTGAAGAGAAGGCTCAGAACATGATGGGGATCCAGTAACTACCTCATAGAAAAAAATGGCTCTTGTATGAAATATGATCCACTTTTTATCTCTGAAGCATGTGAGTGGCCTTAAATTTCAGTCTAAAATAGGATAATTCAGCACAGAAAAGACCTGACTTGTTTCGTTCTCTTTCAGAGAACATAACTAGGACCAGCAGGAAGGAGATAGATTTTAGCTCACGAAAAGAAATGACTCTCAGCTAAAGCCATCTGCCAATAAAACAGACCACCTTATGGGGCAGAGTACTTCTCATTACTGAAATATTCACAAAACCTCATCACTGGAAGGAACCTTAGAATTCATCTACCAATAATCCAGTAAGAATTTCCTCTATGACACAATCCCTAACAAGTACTCCTGCCACTTCCACATGAAGACCTTCAGCAAAGGGGAACAGATCTGCCCGGGCATTCTAGTTCTCCTTCTGGACAGCTCTAATTATTAGATTTTTCCCCACTCTAAGCCAACAATCATCTCTCTAACCTCTGGGACCAAGCAGAGGAAATCCAGTCCTTTTTCCTCAATAAATTCCCCAAATATTTGGAGATCTATCACTTTTCCTACGTTCCCCTCCCACCAAAACCTTCTCCTCTCCAGGTTAAACACTCCAAGTTTCTTTAATCATTGCTACAACATTGTCTCCAATCCCTAAACAATCCTAACTGTCCTTGTCTTGTGGTCTCCTTTATAAAATGTAGCACCCAGAGCTAATGCCAATGTTACAGACTGATATGAGGCAGTGTGATATTGTATATAATGAGCCCTACTTACAAATCTTGTCTCTGACAAATATTGGTGTTAGGATCCTGTATAAGTCATTAAATCTGTCTGTACTCTGGACATCTAAGATTATAAATTATGAATAGGTATTAATCTGCCCAGGTAGAAGGATTTTACTCAGGAAAAACTTCCTAGACTAGTGAAGTCCTAAGTCCAGGTATCCCTTTTCTTCTTTCCTCCCAAAATAAATCACTTTCTTTATGGCTCTCTCAGGTCAACTTCACATCATGTTATATTTTCTGGCTGCTACATCACATTATTGCCTCATATTGAGCACCCTATCATTTCACCTAAGCCTCATTTTTCCTCATCTGTAAAATGAGAAGGCCAGACTAATACCTTCAAAGTTCCTTCTGACCCTCAGTCTGTGATCTCCTGAACTAGAAAAGGCAGGCCGTCTGATGGCCTCTTATAAATGTGGATACTTGCTATTAGACAAATAAGAGAAAACAGAATCACACAAAAGAATGAGCAGACAGGTTTATCTATGAGGCTGTGTTGACATCTCCCATACCAACCATCATAGTAGGGGGCAAAGGCTTCTTTCTGATCCTGACTATAGAAGCACTTTTCCCAATACAGAGACAGTTCTTCCCTCACAGCTTCAATCACTTTTTTCAGGTTTTCAATCTTCAGCTCTTCCAACCGATCTACTTCTGACTGAAGCTGCCAAAAGGGGAAGGAAGCATAGAAGAGAGCTTTTCTTTTTTGGTGGTTTGCTTAATTTTATTTATTTTTAATTTATTGAGTAAAACAAGTATTTCCATAACATAGTATAATAAAAAAAGATTGGCACATAAAACTGCAAATCTATTATATAAAACTTGTTATCCCTTTTAGATATATAATAAAGTTATCATATAAGTTTCTTTTTTTTCTTCCCTTCCCCTTGACCCAGAGATGGCTACCATGAGACATAAATAAGAAATATACATATATATATATGTATGTAGAATTATCCTATACATATTTCTATTTATCAGTTCTATCTCTGGATGCAAATAGTCTTTCTTCATATGGCCTTTAATTTAGATTCAAAATGAGCATTCATAAGGGGTAGCTAGGTGGCGCAGTGGATAGAGCACCAGCCCTGAAGTCAGGAGGACCTGAGTTCAAATCTGACCTTAGTCACCTAACACTTTCTAGCTGTATGACCCTGGGCAAGTCACTTAACTTTACTTTTGCCTCAGCAAAAAAAAAAAAAAAAAGTATTCATTCACAATTATTCTTAATATTGCTATTACTATATCCAATGTTTTCTTGGTTCTGCTCATTTTATTCTTCATTATTTTGTGCAAAGATCATTCTATCAATCATCATTAAGCTCATCATTACCTATAGCACAGTATTATTCCATCACAATTTTATAATGAACATTCATCTGAGCTCTGCTGCATTTCTTTTCTCTTTTTAATGGGTCAGATATAGGGCCTAAGTTTATGGCACTAAAAAAATTTTCTTTCCTATAGGATGGGTTTTGTGGGTATCAGCTTATTGACCACATGGGTAGGGTACAAAGAAATGGAACAGTAGGCCATTTTTCAAAATGCTAACTACTCAAACCTCAATTCCATGATGGTTTCCAAGACTAAAACCATAGAGAGGTTCCTTCCCTGAAAAGCAGTCTTGCAGGGTGCAGGTAGGTGGCTAAGTGGATAGAGCACCAGCCCTGAAGTCAGGAGGACCTGAGTTCAAATCGGATCTCAGACACTTAATGCTTCCTAGCTGTTGTGACCCTGGGCAAGTCACTTAACCCCAATTGCCTCAGCAAAAAAAAAAAAAAAAAAACAAAAAACAAACAAAAAAAAAAACTACAATTGAAAAGAAGTCTCGCAGACTGGAATCAAGGAACCAGGTCTATTTAAAATAACTTTCAAAAGGAATGTGTTTTATAAAAAAACAATTATTACAAATCCCACTGCTGGCCCAATCAATCAATATGTGATCATTTATCGAACACCTAAGTTTGTGTCAGCTATTATAAGAGACAAAAGTGAAGTCATCCCTACTTTCAAGAAGCTTCTGTTCTGTATTCTATCAGGGGAAATGGCATGTACATACATATTCATAAAATCATATACAAAATAACCAAAAAGCAATGAGGGTAGGGGAAAATACCAGCAGTGGGAGGAAATTAAGGAAAGCTTTGGATATAGAAGGTAGAATCTATGTCAAATTTTGAAGGAAACAAGAGAGGTGAAATGAGAGGGCATTCTAGAAGTGGCCCATGAGCCAAAAGCATTAATGCCTATTGTGTTCCCTTACCACTTTTCTTCTCTTGGGTAATGAGCCAGTCATAAGTGTAGCCAAGGCTTCTCTCTCCTCAGAAGGAACTTGTAACTTATTCCAGAGCTTTTGGATTTGAGAATGTAGTTCTTCACACACAGTCTCATTCTCAGCTCTCAGCACCTCTAACTGCCATTAAAAAAAAAAGAAAAAGGGAAAAGGAACATTTCACAGTAGGCTATTTACCTTTCTAAGGAAGAAGCCTGAAACCTAGTAGCTTGGAGGGAGAGGGGGAGCAAATTTGCTTTAAATCAGAGAGTAATGTTTGTATTTACAATTCTTTCAGCATATGAACTATGGAACATCCAAAAATCATCATTTTAGGGAAATACCACAGAATAGAACCTCTACATCCCAGACCAGAAATTCTCACTAAACTCTATATTGATAAAGGGGATCAATCAATAAACATTTATAAAGCATCCTACTATGTGCTGGGCATTGTGCCAAGCATGGGGAATACAAAAAGAGGCCAAAGATAAATTGTCAGCTTCTTGAGGGCAAGGGCTAATGGAGGAGCTTATAAGCATATACACACTCTAATGGAGAAACTGCAAGTGATATGTACATTCCTAACTTTAGCAGGATAGCAATGTCTGCCTCTAAAGGAAGAAAATACATCAGTGCTACTCAAACCCCGCCTCTTCCCAACCCTTCTCCACAGTTACCTGTCATCTTATTAAATGTCTTTCATTCATTTAGACATTTGCTTTTTTTGTAAACTTGAATTCAAGGGTAGAGATTTTTAGCACTTCTTTCCCATTTTTCCTTCAAATAATATTTCCTCTCCTCATTCTAACAGGATAAAAGCAATAAAGAGAATGGCTATGTTATTAAGGAACACCAAAGCACTCTTAGGGCTTTGGCCGAGTAGCCTGGTTCATAGAACAGGATAATCTCAAGGTCCTGATCCTAGCACTCCCTCAGTAACAGATCATGTGCAAACAGGACCTTGGGCCAGATCTCCATACCTGATGGAGCAGGTCATGCAGAGCTGCAAGCTTTTCCAGTGACAGGTCAGAAGTATCTTCATCTTCACATAATATATCTTTTTCAACAAGAGTGTCTGGGCTATAATCTAGCTCTTCCATAAGGAGCAGGATCTGCCTTTTTGCGCTGAAGAACTCCTCCTGCCTGCAGGCCTAGAAGAGAACCAAAAGCATGTGTCCCCCTTGAGTGACTTTTTAAAAAGGTGCTTCTGTGTACTAAGCTTCAGCCTGACATGGCTCAGGGTGTACGCTTGGCGGTTCCTCCAAGCTAAAAAGGCCTCAGATACAGACCTGGCCACGTACTATATACACATCTCCTTTGAAGAAGCTACCTGACCTAGCTGGGACTTATCACCACTAGGATAGCCACAACAGGATGAACTTTTCAACCACACAACCCCTCTTCTTCTTCTTTTCTTTTTTTTGCTGAGGCAATTGGGGTTAAGTGACTTGCCCAGAGTCACACAGCTAAGAAGTGTTAAATGTCTGAAGGCAGCATTTGAACTCAGGTCCTCCTGACTTCAGGGCCTGTGCTCTATCCACTTCACCATCTAGTTGCTCCAAGTTACTTAACTCTTTAAGCCCTGGTTTCTTCATCTGCAAAATGGGAAAGATGAGACTTACAGGGTTGTTTTGGTATTGTCAGCTATTATTACCAACTATTACTACTACAGACCAGCAGATTGGCTGGGATGTGTCAGGGAAGGACCTCTGGCCGACTAAAATGCAGGTGCCCAAAGTGCCAGGTGTCTGCCACATACTTTTGTTTCAGCCAGGGTTGCCAAGTAGCATCTGAACTGGTCCAGCTCCTCCAGGCTGGGCACTGAGCCCCTGTCCATGCTATAGGGGGATGTGTGAAGCAGTTCACAGAAGGCCTGGTCTTGCTCTTGAAGCCTTTTCAGCTCACATATCCTATCCTCCTTCTGCTTTAATCTGACTTCCAGCTGGATGCTTAAGTCCTTCTTCAGCTGTAGCATGGTGATGCCTTCTTCCTCCTGTACCAGAGGAAACCCACAGTAGTTCTGCTCAAATACTACCCCCTCTAATGACTCTTATCACATTAAAAGGGGAATCTAAGGACTAGAAGGCTGATACATGTATAACTTGTATCAAATTGCTTGTATTCTCAATGTGGGGAGTGGGGAGGGAGAAGGAGAGAGAATCAGGAACTCAGTTTTAAAAATGCAGTTAAAATTGTTTTTACACATAACTAGTGAAGAAATAAAACACTAAATTAATACTGAGAGGCTGAAGAGGATTGAGAAAATACTTCAATTAGTTCAGAACTTACTTGAAAATGTTCCACATTTAATTCAAAGCACAGGCTGTCTAGTTGTTTTCGATGTAATGCTATGTTTTCCAGAAGCCTCATCTTCTTGTTCTCTTCCTCTGCAATTATCGTGTCCAAAAGGCTCTATGGCACGAGAGGGGGAAAATTAGCAATCCGACTTCTTTGGATTCTTGGGAACATGAAAGTCCAGGGCTTCCAAGAGGGATGCTCAGCAGCTCTTTTGGGGATAGAATTAGAAGCTGAGGAGATGCCCATAAATTGAGGAATGGATGAACAAGTTGTGGCATATAAATGTAATAGAATACTATTAAGCTATAAGAAATGAACAACAGGCAGATTTCAAAAAAACCTGGAAAGATTTACATAAACTGATGCTGAGTGAAGGGAGCAGAATCAGGATAGCATTGTACACAGTAACAGCAATGTTGTGTGATGATCAATTATGACAGACTTAGCTCTTTTCAGCAAATACGTTTCAAGACAATTGCAAAAGATTCATGATGGAAGATGTTATCCATAACCAGAGAAAGAACTATGGAGTCTGAATGCAGATTAAAGCATACTATTTCCATGGGTTTTTTGTTTTTTCTTTTTCTTTGTTTTTTCCTTGTATTCTGATTCTTCTATTTTTTTTCCTTTTTTCTTTTTTTATTAAAGCTTTTTATTTACAGAACATATGAGTGATTTTTCTATATTGACCTTTGCAAAATTTTTTTTGTTCCAAATTTTTCCCCTCCTTCCCCCCACCCCCATCCCAGATAACAGGTAGTCTAATACATGTTAAATATGTTAAATTATATGACAAATTCAATATATATATATATATACACACACACACATATCTATACAATTATCTTACTACACAAGAAAAATCAGATCTAGAAAGAGAAAAAAAAAAAAACAACCTAAGAAGGAAAACAAAATGCAAGCAAATATTCACAGAAAGCATTAAAATGCTATGTTGTGGTCCACACTCACTCTTAAATATCCAGAGAGAGGCCTGTGGGAACTATCTTCATTGCTGAACAATAGGAACTGGTTTGAATCACATCATTGTTGAAGACAGCCATGTCCATCAGAATTGATCATCGTATAGTCTTGTTGCTGTGTATAATGATCTCCTGGTTCTGCTCTATTCTGATTCTTCTTTCACAACTTGACTAATGTGTAAATACTTTTAATATGACTGTACATGTATAACCTATATCAGATTGTTTTCCATCTTATGAAGGGATAAAGGGAGGAAGGGCGGGAGAAAAAAAATTGGAATTCAAAATCTTTTAAAAGTGAATGTGATATGAAAAGGTGCTCCAAATCACTATTGATCAGAGAAATGCAAATCAAGACAACCCTGAGATACCACTTCACACCTGTCAGATTGGCTAAAATGACAGGAAAAGTTAATGATGAATGTTGGAGGGGTTGTGGGAGGGCTGGGACACTGATGCATTGTTGGTGGAGCTGTGAACGGATACAGCCATTCTGGAGAACAATTTGGAGCTATGCTCAAAAAGTTATCAAACTGTGCATACCCTTTGACCCAGCAGCATTTCTATTGGGCTTATATCCCAAAGAAATCATAAAGGAAGGAAAAGGCCCCACATGTGCAAGAATGTTTGTGGCAGCCCTTTTTGTAGTGGCTAGAAACTGGAAATTGAATAGATGCCCTTCAATTGGAGAATGGCTGAATAAATTATGGTATATGAATGTTATGGAATATTATTGTTCTGTAAGAAATGACCAGCAAGATGATTTCAGAGAGGCCTGGAGAGACTTACATGAACTGATGCTGAGTGAAATGAGCAGAACCAGGAGATCATTATACACGGCAACAACAGTACTATATGACGATCAATTCTGATGGACATGGCTCTCTTCAACAATGAAATGTTTCAAACCACCTCCAATTGTTCACTGAAGAAAGCCATATACACCCAGAGAGAGGGATGCGAAATGTGGACCACAACATAACATTCTCATACTCCTTGATTGATGTTTGCTTACATTGTGTTTCCTTTATCTGATATATCGTTTGTGTAGATAAGATTTTTCTTGCACACCAATGATAAGTTTGGAAATATGTATACATATATTCGATTTGCCAATATTTTAACATAATTAACATGTAGTGGATATCCTGCCATCTAGGGGAGGGGTGGGGAGTTGGGGGGAAAATTTGTAACGGAAAGCTATGTAAGGGTTATTGTTGAAGAATTACCCACACATATGTTATGCAAATAAAATAAAAATTTAAAATAAAAAAAAAAAAAAGTGAATGTGAAATGAGATGATTGAGGCCAGTTTCAATGATCTCGTCATGAAGAGAACCATCTACATCCAGAGAGAGAACTGTGGGAACCAAGTGTGGATCACAACATAAGCATTCTCTGTCTTTTTGTTGTTGTTTGTTTGCATTTTGTTTTCTCATTCATTTTATTTCCTTTTTGATTTGATCTTTTTTGTTCAGCAAGATAATTGTACAAATGTTTACATATATTAAAATTAACATATATTTTAACATGTATAACATATATTGGCCTACTTGCCATCTAGGGGAGGGGATGAGGGGAAGGAGGGGAAAATTTGGAACACAAGGCTACACAAGGATCAATGTTGAAAAATTATCTGTGCATATGTTTTGAAAATAAAAAGCTTTAATAAAAAAGTAAATGTTGAAAAAAGAGGGATGCTCAGGTATAAGCATCTTGATTTGACATCCTACAATTAATTTCTTTTTTGAGGGGGAAAGGGAGATAAAGGAGGATCTGGAGTTAAATGACTTGCCCAGGATAATACAACTAGTAAGTATTTGAAGCTAGATTTGAACTATTGATACCTGGACCAGTGCTTTATCACCTGAGCCACTAGCAACCCTCCCTTCCCCCTCCCCCCAGGTAATTTCAAATAAGGAAATATTTTCCCTCAAATCCAAATTCTAGTGCTAGTTGCTATTTGCTGGGCAATAGCCTCCCTAAACTCTCCTGGAATTACTTTATATTTATTCTGCATTTATTTGTGTTTCTCCAATAGAATATAATAAACTCCTTGAAGGTAGGGAGTTTTCTGTTTCACTTTTGTATTTCTATCTCCACTGCATATAGCACAGTGCCTAAGAAATGCTGGCTGAACTGAAATCGACCACTGCCTAGCATACCTTTTGATACACTCCTTGTCTCAGCTAGTATCTCCCTCAAGAGCAGAGATTCTCAATTGCTTTTGTGTTTGGTTATAGCTATGGACCAACCCCCTTGTCAAAACATGTTTTTAAATGCATAAAAATATATAAGATTACAAAAGATACCAATTATATTGAAATAGAGTGATCAAAATATGAAAATAAAACAAGTTTATGGACCCTGAAGATCATGAACAACATCAGCAAGGTCAAAGCTATGCTTACTTTCACCACTTCCATCCTCTCTAGCCTCTGGTCTTCTGGAATTCCCACTGACTCAAAGAGATCCTGAAGGAAGCTCAGAGCTTTGTGGAGATAGGCCATTGATTCCACAGCCAGCACTTCACTGAAGGAAATTAATGGTGGTAAAAAAGAAAAAAAGTAAATAACAAATGGAAATAAAGTGGGCTCCCTCTCAATTTATTGGGTAATAATGGAATACTACTATGTCATAAGAGACAATGATTAATTCAGATACAATTAATTCAGAAATGCACAGGAAGATTTGTGTGAACTAATACAGAAAGAAGAGAACAACATGCATAACTACAATCATGTAAATCAAAGTAACACTTAAAAAGCCAAACTCAAAGTAGCTGTAGTTATTAATCTGAGAAAATTTGAAGAAACATATTTCTTTCCTCTTGGTACAGATGTGAGGGACTATCAAATTAAAATGTATATGTTAGACAAGGTTGTTTTGTTGGTCAGTTTTGGTTACACTATTTTTTTTTACAATAAAAGGTTTAAAGTGGTAAAGAGAGTTTTTTGGAATGTGGGATAAAAAATAAAAAGCATTTAAAAAATCCTTTTTAAAAATCTGTACATTTTTATCCAGTTTCACATATTTCAATTTCTTTATGATCATCTAATTTGATGCTTATTATTATAATAATACTCTACAAATATAATGTAAATCAAGTAAATATAATACTTTACAGTTGAAGAAGCAAACAGACGCAGAAAAACTAAATGCTGTGTCCAAGATTATGCCCCTTCTTAGGGACAACACCATATCCAGAACTCTAGTTTCCTGATTCCCAGGTTCAGAGCTTACATATCTGACAAATCATAAGAGTTCTCAAATAGGAGGTACAGTAAGTGATCATATTATAGAATGTAGGAAATTTCTGAGTGATTGTCACTCAACTGTTTTGTCACTTTAAGTAAAACAAAATCTTTCTTCCTCATTAATCTTCATTTCATAGAATTATATAGATGTCAGAATAGGAGGGGACACAGAGCTAGATAAAACTCTTATTTTATAAATGAAGAAACTGAGCCCTCCATTACTGATGATGAAATTTCTCTCTTCTTGATCGAGAGGTGAGTAGGCTATGGGTTTGCAATGAGGCATACATTATCAGACAATGTAAATATATACATTTATTTCATTTACTGTGTATTTATTATAAAAAAAGAATCCTACTGAATTGGTGGAAATTATTGAGAAGTGGCAGAAATTTTTTAAAACATCCATAAAACATAAAAGAAACGAAGGCCTAGAAAGCTTAAGTGATTTGCCCTAAACTACGCTATTTGGTGGGGCAGCCAGAGCTAGGACCTGTATATCTGCTATCTCCCAACTCATACTATGTTGCTTCTCAAACACCTTTTCTTCTCTCACCAGAACAAAAAAAATTAATTAAACCTTCCTGCTTCATATTTCCCAACTCCAGAATCACCAGAAGAACAAGACACCAATTTAAGTCATGAAAATAGCTATTCTTTCTTCATCTATAATCCCACCTCTAGAGGGCATATGGTGAATGCATGAAAACAGCAACAGAAAAACCCAGACTTGGACCACAGTTTATTTTCTCACATCAACCTCATTCACAACAAATTACTAGGTTTCCCAAAAAGGAAACAGAGATAATGATAACTCTGTATAATTGGGGAATATGAGGTGTTTCCCACCGATTCATTTGCCATTCAAGAAACTAACAATATTTATTAATTTCCTACTATATTCAGAAGACTATGGGCCCCATCAAAAAGTATAAGACATTCCTACTACCCTAAAGGAAATTTTCAATAAATTAGGGGAAAAGAACGAATCAAGTGAAAATTACAATAAAAAACAAGGTGTTTTTTTTGTTTTTTGTTTTTTTTAAGATGGCAGCATATGATTCAACCATTCTGGAGAGCAATATCAAACTCTGCATCCTCTTTGATCCAGTAGTCTCTCTCCTGGGCCTATATCCCAGAGATCATAAAAAAAGGAAAAGGCCTCACATGTGCAAAAATGTTTGTGGGAGCCCTTTTTGTAGTGGCTAGGAACTGGAAAATGAGTGGATTCTCCATCAGTTGGGCAAATGTTGAATAAATTATGGTATATGAATATTATGTAATTTCCTGATGGCAGAGACATGGGGAACTACTGGGAAGAATCTTGTATACATTGTTAAATCAGATCATTAGATTAGATGTTTGTGTTTAATTGTTTTTCTTGGTTATAAGAGAAAAATCAATTTGGTCAAGAAATAATTACAATTTTTTTTAATTAAAGCTTTTTTATTTTCAAAATATATGCAAGGATAATTTTCAACATTCATCCTAACCAAACCTTATGTTCTAGCTTTTTTTTTTTCCCTCCCTTTCCCTCACCCCTCCCCTAGATGGAAAGTGATTTAATATATGCTAAATTCTTCTATACATGTTTATGAAATTTTTTTAAATCAGTAAGATGTACTTTTTTAAAAAATGTTTTGAGAAAAGCAAAATAAATAAATGTGGTACCCCAAACTGAACATAATACTCAAGATGTTGTCTGACCAAGACAGAGTGTAGTTCTCACTTCTCTAATTCTGGATCTTCTGCCTCTTCTACTATAACCTCAGATTATACTCAGCGTTTGGGGAGTTTGATTTTTTTTTAAAATTGAGTTTGCAGACCATTAAAACTCATAGATCTTTCTCCAACAATCTGCTTTCCGGACACATTTATCTCATTCTGTATTTGTGAGATTGGTGTTTAAAAGTCAAATTTATTCCTTTAAAATTTTATCTAATTAGATTTGGCCCAATATTCTGATCCGTGAAAATAATTTTTAATCCTAAATCTTTCATCCAATTTATTAGCAAATTTGTTACTGACAAATTTGATGAGCATCCTTTTTTATGCCTTTATCCAAATCATTAGTTAAAAAAAAAATGTTTAATAGCAAAGTACCAAGCACAGATCCCTGAAAAGCTGACATCAAACCACTAATGCATATTTAAATTTACTCAATCAGTTCTGAATTAATTTTTGCTACATATATCCTTATCTTTCTGTCTTTTCTACAAAAAGAGTGTTAAAATTCTCTCTCATGTTTTACTAAAGTCTACGCAAGCAAAATTTGCAATATTCCTTGGTTCTACTAATCTAGTAAGGCTGAAAGCTATGCTGACTCAGTGACCCATATTCTCAGCTCTGCTTGTCAGTGTAGGGGGAATGCCACTAATAGTGCAGCTTTCATTATTATCTACTATCTAAAATGTATTTGGCTACCCCTTACCTATAAACCTACAAATACCAGCAATGGGAAAGGAGTTGAGACAACATGGCCCACTGCTGACTTATCTAAATTTTCTATCTCAATATGAAAATTATCAAAGTTAACTCCATGGATAAACATAAAAATATTTAGAAGAATTGCACATGTTTAACCTATATTGGATTACTTGCTGTCTAGGGATGAATGGTGGGGAGAAGGGAGGGAGAAAAATTTGGAACACAAGGTTTTACAAGGGTGAATATTGAAAATTATCTTTATATGTATTTTGAAAACAAAATACTATGCTGTCTAGGGGAGGGGGAAGGAGGAGAGGAAGAAAAACTTGGAACAAGATTTTACAAAGAGTGAATGTTGAAAACTATCTTTGCATGTATTTTGAAAACTAAAAGCTATTATTAAAAGAAAAGGAAAAAAGAAAATAAAAAGCTATTATTTAAAAAAAAGCTGGCTCCATCTTAAATCTTTTTTTCCCCTGAGACAATTGGGGTTAAGTGACTTGCCCAAGGTCACACAGCTAGGGAATGTTAAGTGTCTGAGACCACATTTGAACTCGAGTCTTTCTGACTTCAGGGCTGGTGCTCTAACCACTGCGCCACCTAGCTGCCCCTCCATCTTAAATCTAAAAGAAAAAAAGAACATAAAAATAAAGTTTAAAAAAAAACTATTTTCACATTTCATATATTCATATTTCATGTGAATGAACCACATTCAAAGTGAATCCATCAGTTTTTTATCTGAATATGGACAGCATTTTCCATGAGTCTTTTGTACTTATTTGACATGTTTTTATTTTATTTTATTTTGCTGAGGCAACTGGAGTTAAGTGACTTGCCCAGGGTCACACAGTTAAGATCTGTTAAGTGTCTGAGACCAGATTTGAACTCAGGTCCTCCTGACTTCAAGGATGGTGCTCTATCCATTGAGCCACCTGAGCTCCAACATGTTTTTAAATAAATTCGTTTTGTTTTTTTTTCCTGAGTTTTGCCTCATTGATCAGGGCAAAAACCTGAATAAACAATTTCCCTTTTAACAGTAATCTTTTCAAAAAAAAAGGGGGGGGGATATTTATCTGGCATGATCTGTTCTGCTCCTCTAATTTGTTTATGATGTCATTTTTTATGTCTAGGTCACTCAATTTTGGACATTGTCTTAAAGTATGGTAGAAGAATCTGACATGACCTCTTCTTTTTTTTTTAATTTTATTTGCATAACATATGTGTGGGTAATTCTTCAACAATAACCCTTACATAGCTTTCCATTACAAATTTTTCCCCCCAACTCCCCACCCCTCCCCTAGATGGCAGGATATCCACTACATGTTAATTATGTTAAAATATTGGCAAATCGAATATACGTATACATATTTCCAAACTTATCATTGTTGTGCAAGAAAAATCTTATCTACACAAACAGATAAAGGAAACACAATGTAAGCAAACATCAATCAAGGAGTATGAGAATGTTATGTTGTGGTCCACATTTCGAATCCCTCTCTCTGAGTGTATATGGCTTTCTTCAGTGAACAATTGGAGGTGGTTTGAAACATTTCATTGTTGAAGAGAGCCATGACATGACCTCTTCTTAAAAGGTTAGGTAGGGGGCATAGTGCATAGAGTGCTGGATCTCTATGAGTTTAAATCTGGCTTCAGACACTTACCAGCTAGCTGTGAGACACTGGTCAAGTCATATAATCCTGTCTATGTTAGTTTCCTCATCTGTAAAATGAACTGGAAGAAGGAAATGGCAAACCACTCCAGTATCTTTGCTGAAAAAACCCCCAAACAGGCTCATAAAGAGTCAGGCAGAATTGAAAAACAACATTCTTAATAAAACCTAACTGGTTTTCTGTGATCTCTGCTTCCTTTTCTAGACGTTCACAATCCATTCCTTTATTATGTTCTGGAATTTTGACAAGAAACAAAGTCAAGCTCATTGATTCCATTCTCTTTACGGAAAATCAGAACAATTGAACTTCCCGATCCTACAGTATCTCTCCAATTCTCTTTAATCTTTCAAAAATCCCTGAGTAGTTGAGCAATAAAAAGTACCAAATATTTCAGTACTCCTCTAGATAAATCATCATCCTGGGTGACTTTAAACTCACCAAAGGACAACCAGGTGCTCCTTTATTTGAATATCAAATCCCCATTAGAAATTTCATTCTTGTCCTTTCCAATTCAAAGATTATTCTCATCAAAGAAAGTAAAAACAAGCCAAGAATCAAAAAGTTCTGGCACCAGTTTTCAATACTCCTAACTTCTAAGCAACTGGCCTAAGCTTTATCTGATCATCCTTTTCCCCAACTTAGCTTTCAAAGCCTTTTTTATTTGCCTTAGGATTCATCAGCAGGCTTGGCTGATTCTGAGCTTTTAGTACTCCTGAACCTATTCTTACAGCCATATCCCTACAAAAAAGCCTTCCTTTTGTATTCATCTTCTGTTACCAAACTTCCAACAAGGGCTCTAGTATTCCAGTCCAGAATTTGAATGACCTCATTTCCCAACTGTTTTACTTGACCATTCAAAAGCCACTCCCCTAAAAAGTTCATAGACTACTTATAGAAGTTGAGCCAACAACTCTCCAAAGCTGGCAGCAGGAAATGAGTAGTAAGAGAATTAATGCAACCATGGTGACTGAGATTACTAGAATCTAAAATCTTCATGAAGAAAATTGGGGATGGGGGAGAACTGGAGAGATGAAAGGGGGGAGACACAGACTCACCAGAAGCAAGGTTGAAGAAATGAGAGAATCAAGTCAGATGCAAGAGGAAGCTCTTTTTTGTTGTTCCTAATAGAACTGAGCTATCCTCCAGGATTCAACTCAATTCAGTAAATATTCCAGGAAGAAAAGACTTAACAAGGCAATTCTGGTGTTCAGTTTTTGACGAAAATATATACAAGTCACAATTCTAGTTCTATTCAGGATCAAGTCAGAACCACAAAACTGCCTAAGACTGAGGTGCTATCTCTATTTTCTCAAAGAACCCTGACTAAATTTACTTATCTCTGAAAAGCAGCACCTTAATAAAGCAAACAAAGGGGAAGATAATAAAGCAGTAGTTATCTTTCGTGCCAATCCTAAATAAAACATCTAGGGCAAGTTTTTTTTTTCATTTTAAAATTAATTTTAATTAAAATTAATTTAAAATTTTTATTTACTTATTTTATTTTAATCTTATACTTTTCAATGAACAAAAATATTCTCTCTTCCCCCCATTTAAAAAAACCAAAAGCCTTGTAACAAATAAAACATAGAAAAGGAAACAAATTCCTGCATTAGTAGATCAAAGGATGAGTTCCTAAACTAAGGGTGCACAGATTCAGGATCTGTGAAATTCAATGGGGAAAATATATACATATATACATACACATAAATATTACATATATATGTGTGTGTGTATATATATATATAACAGATATCTTTACTTCCATTAACATCTCACTGAAATTTAGCATTTCCCTCAATTATTTAAAAAACATGATTCTCAGAGAGTCCACAGACTTCGCCAAACTGTCAGACTGGCACTGGAAAAGAAAAGGATACCAGATCTATGGCAGTATTCTGGTCAACATACTCTATATCCTCTGTGAATGAAGCTTCTGAAAATGTATGCTTCCTATCTATCTCTCCCCTACATGTTAGAGTTAACAATTACTAGTAACACTGAGTAGCCAAACTCCACCTCCCCTTATCAAATCTGCAGCTTCATTAATTGGACAGAGAAATCTAACTTGAAAAGATGGCTTGTTAGAAAGTCATTCTAAGTGATGAAATGGAAGGGTTAGCCTATGAGTAAAAGGAGCTTAACTGCACAGGCTTGGACATGCCTTGGGTACTCAGAAGTCTGTGGATAAAACCACTTTCTAGGCCAGGAGTTCCTAATCATTTTTGTCATGGACTGCTTTGGCTGTGTGGTCAAACCTATAGACAGACCCTTTCTCTGAATAATGTTTTTAAATGTACAAAAGAAAACACATAGGATTACAATGGAAATCAATTATATTGAAATAGTTATGAAAACATTTTAAAACAGCTTCAGAGACCCCGTTAAGAGCTCTTATATTAAGAGAATTAAGCTATAGCTTGCAGTTGTTGTCTATATAATCTCATTTCTACCTATGCCTTAAGGTGTTGGTATTTAATACTGACTTCTCTTAAAAAACAAACATGTTTATAGCTCCTCTTCCAAATTTCATTGTATTTAAAAATGTCCTAGGTCATGAAGGGTCACACTTTTAAGAACACAACCATTTAAAAAAACCCTCTTGTGAAGCTGATGTTCAAATCAGTAACTCAAATTGCAGGCTCCCCACTCTTTAGAGTGATTAAGAGTAACAGTGTATTTTCTTCACTTCAGTCACTCTTCTCCAACTTTCCAAACAGTCTGAGGTCAACAAATGGGCTGGAAATGCAAACCAGCCTAACCAATTCTTTCAAAGATTTTCATAGCAACTGCTTTGTGTATCCAGATGCTCTTGATCAATGGAAATACCTGAAATGAAAAATGTCCTTGGGCTCCCTATTTCATTTTCTTGTGCTGAACTTTGAGCTAAAGATCTGTGGCTGCTTGCCTCCTGCATGTAGCTTCTACTGGCACACCAAAGATAAAGATAACAAGCTAACGGGTTTTCTAGTTTTGTTCTACATATACTACCTCACTTGACCTCACAACCTTGTAAAGGAGTGACTACAGTACTTGGGGGTTAGCCTCATTTCACAAAAGGTAGACCTCTATGGCTCCTTTCAGATATAAACCTATGGTCATATGAGAAAATTGAGGATCAGGCCAGTTGACTACTTGACCAGTTATGTAACTGGGTAGGATTTCAATCCTTAAACATTTATTAAGTACCTACTATATGCCAAGTACTGAGCTAGGCACTGGATTTGAACCCAGGTCTCTCTCAACTCCAAGTACAGACTGTTTCTCACATCACAGCAATTTGCAAGTATTACTGAGACCCAACAGTGAATAACTCTTTGTGGGAGATTATTCCATTTCTCTCTTTTATTCTTAAAAGGTGGCAGTTAAGAAATATTTGTTGAGTGTTAGTTGCTAGTTGTTCCCTCAATTATCTCCTTCCCGTACAGCTGTACCCCATCTCCAACTCCGGGAATTTGGGGTTCTGATTGGTGTCTTAATCATTTCTAATTTTTGTGCGCGCACACACACACTCTCCTCCCTCTATTCCCCACTTATCTTCCATCCAATTTACCCTATGCTTTTCTCCTCTTGCTGTGGGAAGAATAATCAAATCTACCCACCACCGCCCCTTTACCAACATCCTGCTTTCAGGAGCTCTGCCTCTAGAAAAAATAATTCAATCAACCTAACCATTCCTGGAAGACAGTCCAAAAAATGGCTCTATGGCTCCACCATTGATGCCTTTGACTTCTCTGATAGTACTCCCCTAGTTATGGGCCACGGTCCTCCCTCCCAATAATGTAAGTTCCTTAAAGGCAAGGGATGTAATATTTCTTCATGCATTTGTTCAAGATTCAAAACTTTAATCTGCTCAAGCCCTAACCTCAGCTCAGAGATCACAATGTGACATTTACAAAGCATGCTAACAAATGTCTGCAAAACACTTTGCATGAATTATTTATCTCACTTAAACCTCACAACTCGGGTACTATATATATATAATTCCCATTTTATACATAAGGAAACATCCTCAGAAAAGTTTTATCAATTGCCTGGTTAAGTGACCTAGATAACCAGATGCAGGATTCGAACTCAGGTGTTCCAGAAACCAAGGCAACCATTTTTTCCACATTTGCCTTTAAAGTTTGTATCTTCGTAGGCGCCTAGTCCAGTGTTCCGCACGTGTTCCAATTCTTAACAAATGTCTGCTGAATGCCTGCTTAAAATTAACATCAATAACAGGACGGGGAGAGAGGAAAAAGAATGGGGGGGGGATAGAGGGAGAGGAAGGGCAAGTCGGGATCGGAAAAACACAAGTGCAACCCACAAGGGAAGGAGCGAATAACCCACCCTGCTGAACTAGCTGCCCCCTGTCCCACCCACACAAGTTCTGGCCGCCCAGAGGTCTCTGATTCCACTATCCCCTCCGCAAGTCCGCACCTCATGGCTTCAGTTTCAAGCCGCTCCCAACTAGGCTCACAGTCCCGATGATACCAGTAGTTGCAGGCAGGTCTGATTCCGGACAGTCAGCAAGCTCTGCCCTCACCCTCACCCGCCTAGTCCTCGAACTTGCTCAGATTCCCGGCAAAGTCTTCGAAAAACAGAGGCGCAAATTTCAATCAGAATCTCTGGGAGGATCCGCACTACAATTGGTCTAAGGTTGTAATGCTCCTCCCCTTGCCCGGGAAGCGCAGCCCCAAGCCACACTTGAGCCAAGGAAAAGTGGCTGGGGATAAAGGCTTGAACTGATTTGAGTTTTGTTCCAGGACTGAAGAATGAAGACTTGGGGAGGGTCGAGGAGGGGATGGTGTTCCAGGAACTAAGTGTTAGAGACAAGAGAAATTAGGGACCAAACTTCATCACGAACTATACATGAGATTTAATTCCTTCCTTTCTTCAAACAGTTAACCCCACCAGTGTTTAAAAAAAAAAAAAGTAAATCCTTTGGGAAAGGATCACTGTCTCCACGCCACCCGTCACCCCAGCTCCCCACCCCCCCACTCCCCACCCCCGCCATGCAATACATTCAGACTTTTTGTTGTGAGCTACTACAATGTCCTATTTCCAAACTTTCCAACTGCACTCCAATGCCTCCTCCAATGCCGCCTTCATACCACTGCTAAAACAAGCTACCTTTTTCACACATCTGGCTCCGTCATTCTTCTGCTCTAAAAACTCCCGTGGCTCCCTATTGTCCACAAAATAAAATTCTAAACCTTTTGCTGGGATTAAGGCCCTCCATTCACCTTTCCCACGGAATCTCATACTATTCTTCACCATGATCCCTCTAGACTCGAGTCAAAATATACTAATTCACTTCCTAATAGACCCAGCACTCTTACAAGTTTCCTCAAGTTTCAGCAATGGAATTCCTATACTACTCATATACTTTTTAAGGGATGAAGTTATTTCTTACTATTTTCCTGCACTGATTAGCTGCTCGCATCACACTTACCAGTAAATTAACCTAATTAATGGTGTTGCCAGAACCGAATTAGCCAGCATTTCAGAATTATTATATTTTCTATGTACAATAATCTGTTAGTATGTCTAATCAATATCACTGACATTGCAGCACTATAATACTATGAAAAACATGGTATTAAAATATTTTCTATAAGCAACTGTATAATAATGACTTTCCCCCTTTTTTGCTTCAAATGGTATTTTAACATTACATTCTAAATTCATTTAAATATATCAAGTAACAGTTTTTCCTTAATTTTTTTCTTCTGCACTTAAACATTAAAAAAAATAGTTTCAAATACACAGCAGCACACATGGGGGTTATATGTAATACCAAGAATCTCTATTACATACTGCTTGTTTTTAAAAGCTATATAATTCACACATTCTTTTTCAAACTGCCTACATGTCTGTGCTTTCTTCTGACTGTCCTTCCATTCTTTTCCTTTCTGTGGTTTTTTAAAAATGCTTCAATCTCCCTTTTTGACATCACTTACTAAACCCTACTTTCTCTATTTAAACTTCTCCAATTAAAAATTGAAAGGAAAAAAAAACGTTATAAGAAACAAGCATGAGCTCTACAGTAAATGACTCTACAATAGTTATGTCAAAAAAAAAAGTATATCTTTTTATATTATCCTGAGTCTGTCATCTCAATGTCAGGAGGTGGATAATATGCTTTTATCATGGTTCCTCTCCAAGGAAGACTGCAATTCCTTCCTTGAATTTCTGAAGGCAGTAAAAGGATGATGAGACTGGGTTCTCTGCAGGCTTTGAGTACTAGATTAGAGTTATATCTGTTCATCTAAATATTGCTGGTTTAGGGGCAAGATTTTTAGGTTCAAAACATAAAGCTACTTTCTTAGTTGCTATGTTTTATTTTCAAGGGGAAGGAATATACCCAACTTTTTAACTAGTGCCACAGGTCTTTCCCACAAAAACCGGTTACAAATAAATAGCAAGTAAAACTATTTATCAAATTAAATAATCAACATAAATTGGAGATACTTTACAATTTAGAATACATCAGAAAATACACAAGAGTGAATTAACTCTCTGCCTGAGTATGAGACATCAAGTCAAAACAAGAAAAATGCTAGATCTCATCCAAAGGAAAATTCTCCAGCTTCCCAGGGGAAAGGGGGAAGTTGAAAATCAGGGACATTTATTGAAAAATAATATTATTCCAATCTATAGCTTCCAAAGCTTCTCTTCTCTTTTTCATCAAGCCCAGAAAGCGTCTGCCAATGTATTTACACTCTTTAAGAATGATTCTCCACACCAAAAGCTCCAGTAACAACTCTACCACTCACCCTCATTCAGGTCTGCTCCCTTGTAATTAGGCCAATTTCAAGCAACATGCCCTCGATTTTCCTGGGTTGTATACACAAGAACACTATAAATACATACAACTTTGAAAGATTTATTAACTAACTGCAAAGACCAAATATAATTCTAGAGGACCAAAGATTAAACATGCTATTTGCTGATAGAGATACAATGGAGTCAAGTTGCAATTTGAGACATTTTTCAGACAAAATGTGGTAATTTGTTTTTCTTTGTTATAAATATTTTTACAAATAATTGTTCTTTTTTTCTCAGATTGGAAGAAAAGGAGGAAGTGAGAGAAATGAGAACTAAAGATAAGAAGGAAGGAGGAAAGGAGAGCAGGAAGGAAGGAAAGGGGGAGGGAGAAAAGAAAGGAAGGAAGGAAGGAAGAGAGGGAGGGAGAAAGGAAGGAAAAAAGAAAGGAAGGGAGGGAAGAAAAGATCAAAGGAAGGAAAGAGGGAAGGAAGAAAGGAAAGAGGGAGGGAGGGAGAAAATAAAGGAGGGGGGAGGAGAGGAGGAAGGGGAGGAGGAAAGAAGGAATCAAAGGAAGAAAGGAGTCATTGAATCATGTTTTTTAAAAGTACTGAAAGGCCAGAGGAATCAGAGATAAACAGGACATCTTTGAAAGTAGCATTAAAGATTACCTGCCATCTGGGGAGGAGGGAAAAATTTCTAACAGAAGTCTTTGCAAGGGTCAATGTTGAAAAATTACCCATGCATATGTTTTGCAAATAAAAAGTTTTAATTAAAAAAAAAAAGAAAAGGATCTGCATTTTAAAAAATGTACATAACAGCTCTCTGTCGGGGCAAAGAATTGAAAATTGAGGGAAAGGTCATCAATTGGGGAATGGCTGAACAAACTGGTATATGAAAGTAATATAATACTATTGTGCTATAAGACATGATGATCAGACAGATTTCAGAAAAACCTGGAAATACATTGATGCTGAGTGAAGTGAGCAGAACAAAAGAACACTGTACACAGTACTAGCAACATTGTGCTATAGATCAACTTTGATAGACTTTGCTCTTCTCAACAATATAATGATCTAAGA
Source organism: Myrmecobius fasciatus (assembly GCA_023553655.1). NCBI lineage: Eukaryota > Metazoa > Chordata > Mammalia > Dasyuromorphia > Myrmecobiidae > Myrmecobius > Myrmecobius fasciatus. The sequence continues at coordinate 65,498 of JAJPUD010004893.1, forward strand.
CAATTCCATGACCCATGATAGAAGATGCTGATCATAATCAGAGAAAGAACTATAGAGTCTGAATGTAAATCAAAACATACTCTTCACCTTTTTTTTTCTTTCTTGTGCTTTTTCCCTTGATTCTTCTTTCACAACATAATTAATGTGGAAAAATTTTTAATATGACTGTACATGTATAAACTTAAATACTTATATGATTGCCTGCTGTTCAATTTGGAGCTATGCTCAAAAAGTTATCAAACTGTGCATACCCTTTGACCCAGCAGTGTTTCTATTGGGCCTATATCCCAAAGAGATCTTAGAGGAGGGAAAGGGACCCACATGTTCAAGAATGTTTGTGGCAGCCCTTTTTGTAGTGGCTAGAAACTGGAAACTGAAGGGATGCCCATCAATTGGAGAGTGGCTGAATAAATTATGGTATATGAATGCTATGGAATATTATTGCTCTGTAGGAAAACGACCAGCAGGACGATTTCAGAGAGGCCTGGAGAGACTTGCATGAACTGACACTGAGTGAAACGAGCAGAACCAGGAGATCATTATACACAGCAATAACAATATTACATGATCATCAATTCTGATGGACATGGCTCTCTGCAACAAAGAATTGTCTCAAACCAGTTCCAATTGTTCACTGAAGAAGACCATATACACCCAGAGAGAGGGATATGAAATATGGACCACAACTTAACATTTTCATGCTCTCTATTGAGAGCATTGTGTTTCCTTTCTCTGATTTTCTTTCTTTCTTTTTTTTTTCTTGTAGATAGGATTTTTCTTGCACAACTTGTCAAGTATTTCAATATTATTAACATGTAGTGGACTTCCTGCCATCTAGGGGAGGGGAGGGGACTGGGGGTAAAATTTGTAATGGAAAGCTTTGTAAAGATCAATGCTGGGGAATTACCCGTACATATGTTATACAAATAAAAAGCTTTAATAATAAAAAAAAAAAGATTGCCTGCTGTTTTGGGAGAGATGGAAGGAGGAAAAAATAGAAATCAAAATCTTACAAAAGTAAATGTTGAAAACTAATCAATCAAAAGGAAAAAAATGTTGAATTTATTTTATACTTAAAAAGAAAAGCAAGATCTATGCACAATATTTGCAATTTCATGTTCAATTTCTCAGCTCTACAGTTTATATAGAAGTGCTTATTTTATTTACTATTTGTTGAGTTTAGTGTTAAAAATAACAAGAAAAAATCAATTCATATAATATTCCCATTCTGGTATTACTACTATCAAATTAATTATTTTCCTAAAATACAGAAGAATCAAATATAAATCAAGCCTTGCTTTGCCAATCTTTAAATGCACATTTGTGACAAGAAAAATCAAATATTTTTTAGTATTGTTATGTAACTACTAGTCAGATATAACTGTAGTCCTTAATTATTCAAAGACTAAACATTTAATTTTAATATTATTAAGATTCAACACAGGCTTGAGATAAGAAGGTAGGCAGAAGATTGAAGTTAAAAATTTCCAATTTACCTTAGAAGCAAGATGGGATAGAGCCAATGGAAAGTAATTATCCCTCTCTTGAGGAAAGGATAGACTCAGCTGGGTGGGTGTTTTCCAAGCCCCAGAAGTACCAAATGTTTCACTTGGTCTTACAAAGCCTTCTTTTTATCTCTGAGGATTTGATTGGGGGTACTTCCTTTCCCTTAGGAAAGGGACTCTCAATCTACCAAGTTCCAGAAAACCCCCTCAGGTGCTTTTTAAACACTTCTCCCAACAGGTTTAGACCTGGTTGCTATGGGGACCAAATCCTAACCCTTAAACCCAAAAGAATTCATTAATAAGAAAATTGCCTAAGATCTAAACACCAATTATGACTGTTTTCAAATTAGGGCTACTACAAAGAATCCTGATAATTATCTTTGATTTGATTTAGGGGGTAATAAGGAAATTTCTGTAGAATCTTCTCTTTCCTCTCTTGTCCAGTGCCTGGATTAAGCTTTGTGGATGCTGATTTAAACATCTACCATTTTCTTCTGTCACATGGGCTATTTCCCCAAACCTTACACACTTATCCCATACCCCCTGGGGTTAATCGTGTCTGCTGATACACTGAGAGGGTGATGTCAAATTGTAGCATGTTATTGGAATAAGACCTCAGGAACTGGTGGCTGGCCACAAATCTTACAAATATCAGCTATCAATCTGTACCTCAAATCTGTGACTCAAAGGTAAGAGAAATCCAGAGACCTCTGATGAACTTTCACTCAGATCTTAAGTTAGGTTAGTACGTGTAGCAAATTACATACTCCAGCACTTAATGAAATATAAGTGCTCTATCTGGAGATTTAGAAGATGAGACTTCTATAGTTTCATGGAAGGGATAATGAAAGAACATTTAACTTGCAATGTTTTAGTGCTAAATTCTAGGAAATTGATAATTCTAAAGCCCTTTCCTGCAACTGAGAAAAAAATACTTTAAAAGTGCTGCAAAGTAGTGTACCTCTGAGCCTTTAGAGCATGCTGTTGAGGTCCCTGGGAATTTTAATGTAATAGTCAGAGTTCCCTGGGATTTTCCTTTCAGTCAAAGGCCAAGATGATGCTACAGAAGGGTGATGAAGGAATATATATTAATGTATGTATACATACCTATATTTAAACTTTTATTTTTTAATTTATAAGCATTTATTTTTTTCTCCCTCCCACCTTTTCCTATTCCTAAAAACAAAAACAAAAAAACTCCTGTAGCAAACATGCCTAGTCAAGCAAAACAAATTATGAGGGAATATATTTCCAGCATCTGATTTCACTGGGAGAGAGAACTATGCTCACTAAAGCAAATTAAAACTTTTCTACTTAAAAAGATTTTTAAGAGCCCCAATGAAAATTCAGCACCTGGTAGCCAAGTCTTTGGTAAGCAGCCTCTTTGAATTTAGCTATTTTATTTCTCCAATAAAGTGTGTGGCTAATCCCCACCCAATTTAGTTTTTCCAGCATGGTGGGATCTACCAGAATTTGTACTCCATTGGCATAGCCTTCTAAGAACTCAAGGTCACCTCAAATGGCACAATAAAGCACTGGAGTAGGACTGAAATCTAGGATGATGGTCTATTTTAATAAAGTTAGCCAACCACAACTTCTATTTTATTTTACCTTCTTTTCCCCAAATATTATTCCTTTTAACTTAGATAACTGGATAATTTGAACTACTGCCACAAAATCTTGTAAAATCAGGGTTATCAGGCAGCAAATGTGGAGGAAAACTCAGTCTTCTATCCTTACCTAAATGAGACCTAAGAACCTATAGTGCTTTGGGTCTTTTTTTTGTTTTTAGACTTTCTGCCTGTGGGCCTGGCTAAAGGATCAACAAAGAATAATGGCATGTCTGATATTTGAGTTAACATAAAACTGCATGCTTATGAGCTCTGAAACCATGAAGTTGACTCCTTCATTTCTGTCCATTGGGCTGTTATTATACAACTCCTGGGTAGGCTTCGCCTATTTGACTTCTTCTTCAGGTACAATTTTCTTCTTGACATCTCCTGCCCTTATTAAACAGCATTACCCTAAAGTTTTAAAGGAAATGCTTTCCTACACATGGTTACTTACTGGGGAGGGTAACACTAACACTGTCCACATCATTGAATAGAGACCTTGGAACCATCCAACATTTTTCTCATTCCCTACAGTTCTGATCCATTATCCACACCTGTGCCAAGCTTCCCAGGACCAGAGTGGGCATTATTATCCAGGTTTCTTCTGTCCTCGGCTTTCTGATGATCCAGAGGAAGCCTACTGCTGCCACTTCCAAGCCTCTCAAGGTTCTTGTTGCACCCAAGCAGACTTTGAGGCACTGAACCAGGTTAATTTGTCAGCACTGTCACCTCCACCCATCCTAAGGTAAGTCACCTACAAAATCAGCCTGGGGAGATGGCTTGCTATGATGTTACCAATAGTCACAGAACCCTATTACTGAATCAGTTTCTAAAGGACTCTCTCCCTATATTTAGGGCCCATCTTCTACACCAATTGGAAGGGATCCCAAATGCCATCTAGTGCAAACTATACTGGAACAAGGACCTCTCTACAACATTACCCACACACAGTGATCCAACCTCTGAAAACCTATAGTAAGACAGGCTCACTAGCTTCTAGGGCAGTCCATTTTGCTTTTGGATAATTCTAATTTTCTCAGTAGGTTATGCATATTGCTCTTAGTTTCTAGGGAGGATGAGGAAGCAGAAAAAGAATGAATGAAAAAGCATCTATTAAGTGCTTACTATTTGCCAATCATGATGCTAAATGCTCAGGACAAGAAAAAAAAAAAGACAATCTTTGCTCTTGAAAAACTCATACTCTTGTGGGAAATATTACATAACAACTAGTAGAAAGCCAGATTAAAAAGCCTGGAAGTCGTAGCAACTAGTTTGTGTACTGGATAGAGCACTAGTTCTGAAGTCAGGAGGACCCGAGTTCAAATTTTACTTCAGACACTTAACACTTCCTGGTAGTGTGACCCTGAGCAATTCACTTAACTCCAAATGCCTTAGCAATAAAAAATAAAAAAAAAAAAATTAAAAAATTTTTTTAAAAAAAGCCTGTTAAATTCTGTTTCGGGGTAGATGGAAAAATCAGGTTAAATGACAGTGTTTAAAGGGCATAGAGGGCTTAATGGGCATGAGATGCATCAGGAAGGGGGGAAAAGTTAAGACTTAAGGGTTTCTCCATTTCACTGAAAGGAACAGAGTTGCGAACTCCCATCTAAGGGTAATAAGTAAACAACTCCAGCTGGGAGTAAGGGAATTGGAGATAACTTCTTTATTCCCCAAACTGAATTTGCCCATGGTCTCTAAGACAGTGACAGGGTTAAGTCCAATACCCACATTTCCTGACTCTTGTCTCAGAGCTCCATTCCTGTTTATTAGAATTCCAGGACCTTTATGCCGAAGGTCAGTTCTCAACTATTGGGCTAAATCCCACGGTCATTTCTCTTGGGATGAAATTTATTTGGAGCAAGCCCTTTCCACCAACTCCTGTTCTTGGGATTGAGGAAATGATATTCCTAAAGTCCTGAGGTTTGTAACATTCAAGTGAAAAAAGCTGGATACATATTTTATTATATCTGATTGATAAATCAAAGCTAAGGTCCTGTGGTTCTTTAACTACTCAGCTTTAGAGGAGAAAAACCGAGCCTAATATGGCAATGAAAACCTTTGCAATGATGTAATAGGAAGGCTCCCAGCAGCGGTGAAACAGCCTAGGCCTTCTCAGAAACTCAGAGGCTGAGGACAATTTAGGGATCACTTAGTCCTGACACCCTCATTTTACAGATGAGGAAACAGCGTAAGTCATGAAGCCCCGGGTTGGCGCCCCAAACAAACACATTTTTCAGGTGTATAATCAGGGGCTAGTCTTTTAACTCATCCCTCACCTGCAAAATGGGGGTTACGCTGACCGACTCTGGGTCAGAGAGGAAAGCTGGGTGGCGCTCCGGCTATGGCGGCCCGAACACGCCCAGTCCCAGCTCGGGGAGGCCGAGGCCAGCCGACAAGCGGGCGGGCTCGCGATTCCCCTTTTCTTCTATCCCCACTTGCCGCAGGGGTCCGGTCCCGCTCGTGGCGCTTGGCCTGTATAGCCTGCTCCTCGTGGCGCTCATGACCACGGACCTCCTGCACTTCTGCTGGGACAAGGGCCGGGGCCGCCAGCTGCACACCTCCGGCCGTGCCAGCTGTCAAAGACGGCGTAGAAGAATCCGCAGGGAAAAGGACAGAGTCCACAGAGAACTGCAGCACCAGCTTCGCACTTAGCTGGGCCGAACGGGGCGGGGCCGAGGAGGGAGACGGGCGCGTTCCGCACCCTGAGGGAGAGGAGAGGAGGAGAGGGGGAGCGAGGATTCCCGACATGCGCGGCCTCTCGTTCCTGCGCGCTCTGTGGACTATACGTGCGCGCTCGTGCGTACGGCGAGAGGAATCCTGACTGGCGCGGCTTCCGGCGCTGTTGTGGGACGAGTGGGGCGGGGCCAAGACAGGCTCTACTCGCCCCAGTGGGGAGCGCGCGCGCCTCCTACGTGCGAAGAGAGGGCGGGGCGAGGATTCCTGACGGCTCGGGCGACGGTCTTTACCTTAGCCCTGCGTCGGCGGCGCGATGGAAGCAACCGAGGTGAGTGCAGAGGGCCCTCGGGTTTCCCCGGACTAATCTTAACTCCGCCATCCTGGCCATGGTCGCCCAGCCTCCTTTCCGTCCCCAGGTGAGCTCGGCGGCGCAGCTGCGGGAGGAAGGCAATGAGCTCTTCAAAGGCGGGGACTACGCGGGAGCTCTGTCCTCCTACACGATGGCCCTCAGCCTCTCAGCCACTCCACAGGAGCAAGCAGTCCTGCATCGGAACCGGGCCGCCTGCCACCTCAAGCTGGTGAGTGACCGAGCCGGACCCAGGGCGCGTGAAGTACCTCCTGTGTGCTAGGCGCGCAGCGCTCCTGGAGGAGACAGAGAAAGGGGAGGGCAAAAATAAAAAGTAACCCAGCTCCTGCTCTCAAGGAGCCCGCTTTTCTAATGGGGAAAAAATGCAACCGATAGCAAGAGCTATCGGTTAGAGCTGTAAGTTAGAAATCGTCTTAAAAGGGAGGCACCGAGGTTGAGCACGAGCTTCTTGCCCCAGAGACACGTTCCTTGACTACTTCAATTAGACTGGATGATCTTTAAAGTCCCTTCCAGTTCTGAATTCCGAGATCCTAATTGAACTGCGTTGCTTAAGGGAGGGGGACTGGTCATTCGAAATCTCCGGGGAGAAAAAACAATGAATTTACGAATCGAACTAGTAAAATCCTGGAGCTAGCAGGGATCTTGTAGAGCGTGCAGTCCAGACCTGTCATTTTAAATATGAGATAATTACAGCCCAGAGAAATGGGGGGAAAAAAAAATCTGACCAAGATTTCAGAGCTAATTAGTGACAGAGCTGAAACTAAAACTCAGCTGGCCTTGCCTGTCAATCTGTTTTTTCTACTACATTAAACGACTTTTGACTTTAGGTTTGGAGATTACTCAGATTTTGAGTGATTTCCTAAAGAGAACTCCCTGATCAATCATCTGGCCGTTTGCCCATCTCCAGGTTCATACTTCATGTGTAACATCCAGAAATGGAGGCTCAGATATTTGTTGTCCATAGCACAGTAATAGTTATCGAGTAAAAGAAAAGACAATTACCTTAATCTGTCCCTTCCATCATCCTCCAACACCCAAAGTTTAGTACCTGTTATTTTTTTTTCTTCTAATAAATTAAATGAGTAATTTCATTGTTTTTCTATTCTGTAGGAAGATTATTCCAAAGCTGAAGCTGATGCATCCAAAGGTAGGGCAAATTGGTCTTTATTATCAAGTTGTGGAATTTTTCTTAGGAAAGAGATTCATTGTATCTGTTGGGGCATGGTGCTGGTCACAAGGTTTTCTCCTCTCCTGGGACCACACTTTTCTTCTGTCTTTCCCACGTCCTGGGGCATTTCCTTTTCTGCAGCTGCCTCACCTTTTCTGATGCTGAAGTGCCAAGCCCTGCATCAGTCCCCTTCCACTTCTGGCCCTTGAGATCTTTCCTTGATGCTCTTCTCTGGAGATGGTGGCCTCATGAGTGCTGACACAACTCCTATTTGTGCTCAGCCATTGCAACCGATGGTGGGGATGTGAAAGCGCTTTTTCGACGGAGTCAAGCACTAGAAAAACTGGGCCGCCTTGATCAGGCCATCCTTGACCTGCAGAGGTGTGTAAGCCTGGAACCCAAGAACAAAGTCTTCCAGGAGGCCCTACGGAATCTAGGGGGCCACATTCAAGAGAAGGTATGTAAATAATTATAGATGGGGAAATGACTGGAAATGAAGCACGGCAGGAAAAGATCTGGGGGTCACAGTGAATCCGAAACTGAACATTCAGAATACAGTTCTAAATTTTTAAGTATAAGTTTTCACATCTTAATTATTTGTATACTTGTCATATCTTCTCCTGGACTGCCAACTGCCTAGAGCAGAGACTATCTGTTTATATCTTTGTAGGCTTTGCAATGCTAAATCAGGGTCTTCCATATATTTCTTGATTAGAATGACAGCAACCATTTAATATAGCCATATCTGAAAAGAATTGTATCTATAACATCTGACAATTGTATCTATAACATCTACCCTATGCTTGAAGACCTTCAAGGAGAAAGACCCTACTGCCTCCTGAGACAGCCCATTACACTTTTGGACAGGTCAGAATTTTAGGAAGTTTTTTTTTCTGACAAGTATAAATTAGCTTTTTGTAATTTTCATCCATTGCTCCTCATTCTGCTATCAGAAGAAATCCAGTAGTAAACTTCCTGCCATCTAGGGGAGGGGAGAAGACTAGGGGGAAAATTTGTAAAGGAAAGCTTTGTAAGGATCAATGTTGAGGAACTACCCATACATATGTTATGCAAATAAAAAGCTTTAATAAAAAAAAAAAAGAAATCCGATCCCTCTTCCACATGATAGCCCTTCAAATACTTGTATATAGCTATCATTTCCTCTCTGAATCTTCTTTTTAAACTAAACATCCCCAGTTCCTTCCTACAGCATAGACTGAAGGCCTTTCACTTTATTGTCCTTAATTTGACTGATAGTTTCTAGTTTATCAATATTTACTTTATACTGTAGCACCTATAGTTGAATACAGTGTTCCACATTTTATGGTTTGATAAATTCATAGTACAGAGACTCATCATCATACTCTGATTTTGGGAAGCTATACCTCACTTAATGTTGCCCAAGTTCACATTAAATTTAGAGGCTGTTATATCACACTGCTGACTCATTTTGAGATTCCATTATATCAAAATCCCACCTCAACTCCTGTATTTTTCATATGCCTCCCTGTATTGTACTTGTGAAGTTGATTTTTAATTTAATTGTGAAAATTTACATTCACCTCCATTCAATTACCCCATTTTAGATTCAGACCAATGCTCTGTATCTCTTTAGATCCAGAATTTGTCATCCAGTGTGTTAATTATCCCAGTCGTCTTTGTGCCATATGTAATTTTGCTGAACCCATCATCTATACCTTTAGCCAAGACATTGATAAAAATATTAATTAGAACAGGTTCACACATAATCTCTGGGGCTCTCCACTGAAACTTCCTGTCAAGTTGACATTGAATCATTAAAGATAACTTTTTGAGTTCTGGATAAGTTCTGGAGAATGGGCCTGTGATTTTACTGAAACAGGGAACTACTACTACTGCCAATCACTACCTTCTCTGCAATTTACAAACTTAGAGAGTTGCCAGAATTACTGACAGATTGTGACTTGCTCAGGGTCATACAGCCAGTATATGTTATAGGGAAGTCATGAACTTCCTGTTTTTCAGACCAGTTCTTTATGTGCCATGCCATACTGTTCGTCCAGCACTTCTGGATCTCGTTAAATTACCATATAAATCAATTCTCTTTTTTTTTTTCCCCAACAAAATCAGAATGGAATACTTATCATATGCTTGCTAAAAGCTAGGTAAATTATATCTGTAGCATTCCTTTGATCTAGTTTAGTAACCCTGTTAAAAGGGAATTAGGTTGGTCCAGTGTGACTTACTCTTGATGAAGCTTATGCTCCTTGCTTTGTAATCACTGCTTTCTGTGTTCGACATTCACTAATCATTTTATTAATGATCTGTTCCGAAATTTCCCAGCATTAAAAGTTGAGCTCATTGGCCTATATTTTACCAAACCTTTGATCTTGTCAAATATTATTGGCAGTGGCTTGATTATCACCATTTTTTCACTACCCAAATGGATAGTTCATCCAGGTCAGATAACTTGAATACATCAGGGGCAACTGGGTGCTATCTTAGTATCTTCTGACTTAACCTAGATTATCATCTCTTTGTTGCTGTTTTTTGTTCTTTCATTTCCAATGCAAAGATCATGACAAAAGGAAAGCCATAGGGAAGTACTTAGGACTAGAGGTACTTTCACAGATGAAAATTAAAAAACAAGGCAAACTAAATGATCAAAGTTAAGGGGATATTTTACCTACACTCATCTCTTTTTTTAGAGTTCTAGGTTATAAGACTTCTTTGAGCACCCATTAAGAATGTTTACTGTAGGTAATGATTCTACTATTCTTATTTAGACTTTGTCACACATGGGTGTGAAGGTTGCCAGATAACTAAATAATCTTCCTGTTAATAACCTACTTCACCATTAATACATTTTTTGCTACTGTTTCAGTAGGATGTGTGACCTATAAGGAAAAGGAGCTCCTATAATGTCTAAGAGGGTTTGGTAGGCAAACATTTTCTTGCTTAAAGATCATTCCTAGCAGTGGAGATGCTTAAGTAGGCAACCTCTGTCTGCTGCTTAAAGGCAGGGATTGAAGGATACTAGATTGGGAGAAGTAATAGAGTTAGACTTCTATCCTTCGTCCAAGAACTATGAAACAGTGATTTTCTCGGCTTTTTTGGTTTTCCCAGGTTCGGTATATGTCTTCAACAGATGCTAAAGTGGATCAGATGTTCCAGATTTTACTGGATCCAGAAGAGAAAGGCACTGAAAAAAAACAGAAGGTATAAACCTGATATAGTCAATATTGGGGTAAAACATGTCCAGTGCTCTTTTCATATTAGAGTTGCTATGGGTATTTTTGACATCGGTATATTGCTTCTTAAGATATTTGAATAACTGGTATTCCTAACTCCAGAAGGATAAATTGGTTCACTACTATATGTCTCTTTCTGATCTGGTTTATCATAGTGGAGTTGAGGACAGAGATGATTACTGGACTTTTGGTTTGGGTATCCTTTGAATACTTTCCCAAAGGAGATAGTGGGTTCCTTTTAGAAGCCAAAATAGTACAATAAATTCATCTTGCTCTCTACAGCTACTTTTATTCTTATTCACTTGATGTACAAAGGGGCAATTGTCAAGTATAGGCAGAGATAAAAGATACATAGAAAACAAGAGCTATGTTGGAAAGACAGGAGAGTTCAGGAAGTAACAGGGAGGGAGGGGGGGTGGCATCTCACATGGGCACTTCCAGGAAGACATTTTTTTAACCTTCCCATAGTTCAAGGAAGAATATGACCTCTTGATTGGTCTGTAGAGTATGATGTCAAGAGAGGCTATAACCTAAGTCTTCCAATTCCTTTTCTAGTACTTTGTACTGCACAATCTGCTTCTGGCCTGTGGTTATTTCTAGGTTGGTAGGATCCCTTGACTAAATTTTGAATGTTTTTTCTTTTTCCTTTGCTGTAGGCTTCTCAGAATCTTGTTGTACTAGCACGAGAAGATGCTGGGGCTGAGAGGATCTTCCAGAGTAATGGGGTCCAGCTCTTACAACGCCTTTTAGACACAGGAGAGACAGACCTGATGTTAGCAGCTCTACGAACACTGGTTGGAATATGCTCTGAGCACCAGTCACGGGTAAGTATGGAGAAATTATTGAAAACTGCTGTACTAAATTACTACTTCTCTTAATCAGAGAGTTCTCCTAAATGTTTAGGTGGCACTGAGAATGGAGATAGGTTGATGTGTTCCTTAGGATAAGCCATTAAGACAAGTTTGAACGGTTTCTGTAGTTCAGTTTCAAGTTCATTCTAGGCTAGGAGTTATAAAAACTTGCCCTGTCCCAACTTCAACTTCTGTAATATGTCTATAGTAGACTGATGTGGGGGCTCATCCAGCACCAAAGAAGACCTCTTGGGACTAGAGAGATCTTCCCTGAATTAAATCCAGATCTCTAGGGCTATTCTGGAATTTTGGTTATTGAGGTGAGAAGTGAGTAAGGAGTTCTTTGGCCTAGCATTTATCTAAATAGTTTTTGCTAGATTGTTACATAGCATTCCTGGGGAGAAATAAACTGAAGTAGATGCTTGAGAACCAGGAAAGCCTACATGGAATAGAGTAGCAAGGAACCATTATAGAATGGCCCTGAAAATTTTTTTTTTTTAAAGGCTGTATTTACTGAATAATCTTGATATATTTTGGTAGCATTACACTTAGACCAGTTCTCACTTTTATCTTCACTTAGACCAGACTTTTTCTGGGATTTCTTGACTTGCCATGACCTTTTATACTAAGGACTATTAATAGGAATGGTTCTCAAGCTGATGTACTGGTTTCTTCTATCACAGACAGTAGCAACTCTAAGTGTGCTGGGCACACGTCGAGTAGTAGCTATGCTTGGGGTCAAGAACCAGTCAGTGTCCCTTGCTACTTGCCACCTACTTCAGGTCATGTTTGATGCTCTGAAGGCAGGAGTAAAGAAGGGTTTCCGAGGAAAAGAAGGTGCTATCATTGTGGGTGAGTCAATCAGTTTTTATTGTTTTGTTTTTTCCCCCATGGTGCTTCATTGTTATAGATTATATAAAGAGCTACTTGATGGTACAGATATACATACTTATGGATGTGTCTTGACTATTACTCATTGCTTTAGAGTCCTAAACAACAAGGGGAACTTGAGAACCAAATAAGAGAGCTCTGGGAGGGACAAAGAAATGGAAGTCTGTCCAAATCTGAACAACAAACATTCTGTCCTATTAGTTCCTTTTCTCTACCTTTTTCTCTTTCCTTTTAACCTCTTTACTAGGTTGTTTGCTAAGCCTAATATTCACATTGGCTTTTATATACCATGGAACATTTTTTTTGTCTTTGCAGATCCTTCTAGGGAATTGAAGTTATTGATCAGTAATCTTTTAGAGTTACTGACTGAAGTAGGCGTTTCAGCTCAAGGTCGAGATAATGCCCTAACTCTCCTGATTAAAGTGGTTCCTCGGAAGTCACTTCGAGATCCTAACAATAGCCTCACACTTTGGGTCATTGACCAAGGTAAGAGATTGAAATTTAGAGGAGTTTCTTTGAGAGTCTGTATGGTATCTGTCCTTTTGCTTATGTTAAGTAAACTCAGATGACAGTCTTTTTTTCTTAATCTTGTGTCTAACCTGGAGCTGATTATTGCTAGTAATAATAATAGTAATTTGAACTCATATAATGTTTTTTATTGAAAAAAAATTGTAGCATATTTTGTATATTGCCTTCATTTTCAAACACATACCATTTCTTATAATGAAAAAGTTAAAGGAGAGTTGGAGGGACACGGGCAGTAACACTAATATTAAACAACTCTGACAGCATACGCCCCTATCTCTACCAAGAAGGAAAGAACACTTTTTATTCACTTCTTTGGGGCCAAAATTGGTCATTAAAATTATATAACCATTAAAGTTTCTTTTTTTTTAAATCCTTTCCATTTGTACATATTTAACTTACTTGCTTATAAACAAGATTGCTTGCTCTCTTGGGGAGTGGTAAGGGAAGGGAAGGTGGGAGAAAAAGCTAGAAGTTTTTAGAAAATGAATGTTGAAAACTCTTTACATGTATTCAGAAAAATAAAAGTTTTAAATAGAGTATGTAAATAAAACATACAGTTGAAAAAAAATTCTTTCCATTTACATTATGTATAGTTATTTCCTGGTTCTCTCAGTTTAAATGTTTACTGGGTTTCTCTGAATTTTTCACATTCATTATTTCTTGTGGCACAATAATATCCATCCCATTCATATATCACAATTTGTTTAGGGAATACCCCAATTGATGGCTAATGTGTTCTTTGCTACTATAATAAAGTTCAAAGTAAATAATGTAAATGGAAGGAACTTAAGACTATTATTATTATTGTAACTTGGCTGATCTATGAAGAAGGGAAGGGAAATGTTCCTTCCTCCTTGCTTGACATATGCTGTCAAATTCAGTTGATATGTTGATTAGTTTGCTTTTTTGTTTTTTTTTTTTTGTTAGAAGACAGTTTCCTAAGGAAAGGGGAGGGCATCCTCCCATTTCATTCAGAAATGAAGGTGATGCATGTGCAAAAATGTTTGTGGCAGCCCTTTTTGTAATGGCAAGAAACTGGGAACTAAAAGGATGTCCATCCATTGGAGAATGACTGAATAAATTATGGTATATGAATGCTTTGGAATATTATTGTTCTATAAGAAAAGATCAGGAGGATGATTTTAGAGAGACCTGGAGAGACTTACATGAACTGATGCTATGTAAAATGAGCAGAACTAGGAGATCATTATACACAAAAACAAGGTTATACAATGATCAATTCTGATGGTCATGGCTCTTCAACAATGAGATGTTTCAAGGCCTATTCCAATGATCTTGGAATATTTCACTCTTTTTGTTGTGGTTTGCTTGAATTTTTTCTTTCTCATTTTTTTGATCTGATTTCTCTTGTGTAGCTAGATAATTGTATGTATGCCTATTTTGGATTTAACATATATTGGATTATATGCCATCTAAGGGAGGAGGTGGGGGAAGGGAAGGAAAAATTGGAACACAACATTTTTGAAGGGTCAGTGTTGAAAAAAATTCCATGTTTTGAAAATAAAAACTTCAATTAAAAAAAGAAATGAAGGTGATGAAAAAATAAAAGATGTCAATAACAATTAAATTTTAAGTGTTGCTATGAATGTTTTGTATTTAGTGAGGCAATAAGCATTTTTTTAAAAATTTCAATAGTATTTTGTTTTCCAAACACTTATAAAAATAATTTTCAATATTTACCCTTGTAATGTTTACTGTAAATATTACCATATAATATTTATCTTCTAAGTGTTCCAAATTTTTCTCTCCTTCGCCTAGCTTCCCCCTCCCCAAAGACAGCAAATAATCTGATAGAATGCAGTTCTTTTAAAGACGTTTCCATACTTGTCATGTTGTGACAAGAGAAATTAAGTCAAAAAGTAAAAACCACAAGAAAGAAAAAAACACAAAAAGTGAAGATTCATAGATCTCTCTGGATTCTCTTGGGATTTTTCGATCCCACATCAGTAAGGAAGACAGTAAGCATTTATTACCCTGTGCTAAAGATTGGAAATATAAAGAAAAGCAAAAAACAATCCCAGCTCTCAAGGAACTTAATTCAAACCTGTAAATAACTAAATACACACAAGGTACATACAAAGTAAATGGAAAGAAATCTGAGTAGCTTGGTAGCTGGGGGACCTGGGAAATGCCTTCTGCAGAAGGTAGAATTTCATCTGCATTTTGAAGGATGCTTGGGAAACTAAGAGGCAGAGGTATATAAGGAAAACATTCTGGGCATGGAGGATAGCCAATTCCAAGGTATGGAGATAAAAAAATGGAGTATTGTATTCAAATAGGCCATGGGAATAAAATATAAGACCAGAAAGGTAGGAAGTAGCTGAGTTATAAGGAACTTTTAAGTGTCATGTTCATTTGTATTAATGGAAATTCTATTGTTGTCTTTTCACTTTCTGGCTTTGCCAGAGCTACTGTTTCCAGTTCCTGCCAATCTGTGTTTCCAAACTTGTGCAGCATTTCATCCTGAAACAGTGTCTGTGCCACACCAGCTTGCTACATGGAAACCTATTCCTTATGATCTTATACAGTCAGCAATTGTGTCTAAATAAAGTCCTTTTCAGGTTTAAAAAAGATTCTGGAAGTGGGAGGTTCAGTTCAGGAACCTCCCGGAGATATTGCTGTGACGGAGAATAGCCGGATGAGTGCTTCTGTTCTCCTTAATAAGCTCTTTGATGATCTGAAGTGTGATGCAGAGAGAGAAAATTTCCACCGACTCTGTGAAAGTTACATCAAGTAAGAAAACATTCACAAACTTAGATTTCCAGTGTCATGCAAAAGCAAACAAACAAACCTAGTCCCCAGGGCAGGGTTTTCAGTGTAGAGCAGCTTTGTAAAAGAATAACAAGGTCTAGAAAATAACCCCAGGTTCATTTCCTCATCCCCCCCATAACTTTATGGCAGAGAAATTTCTTTTTTTGACTTCAAAAAATAATGTTCATCTTTTATGTCTGTTTCATGTCTAGAAATAGATGGTCTGTCTTAGATTCTTAGATGACATATAGTTAGAGCCAAAGTGATATGGTTCTTTCGCATTCCCATTTTTTCTTATTTTTATTGTTCAAGTGTCCTGTTCTCTGGGGATCCTTATAATGAAGGAGTAACCTAGAAGATTAATCAGAGAGGAATAACAAAATCGGGAGCTCTAGTCTGGGCATGACCATCAGATCTCTTTTCCCCAGGAGCTGGTTCGAGGGCCAAGGGCTGGCAGGGAAGCTACGGGCCATTCAGACAGTCTCCTGCCTCCTGCAGGGCCCTTGTGAAGCTGGCAACCGGGCCCTGGAATTGAGTGGTGTCATGGAGAGTGTGATTGCCCTATGTGCCTCCGAAAATGAGGCAGAACAGCTGGTAGCTGTGGAGGCATTGATCTACGCAGCTGGAAAAGCCAAGCGAGCCTCATTTATTACTGCCAATGGTGTTTCCCTTCTTAAGGATCTTTACAAGCGAAGTGAAAAGGACAGCATCCGAATTCGGGCCCTAGTGGTGAGGCTGGATTCTGGCAACGGGAGGGACAATTTTGATGAATCCTATTTTCACTTTCATCATCAAATATGTATTAACATTTATATATACATATAAAAAACCATATATTTCAGTTACCAGGGGTACAACAAAATGTTGTACATGGTTTCTGCCTTCAAGAAGCTGACAATCTAGCTGGGGAGACAAATCCATTAAAAAAAAAATACTGTAAAATAAGTAATTAAGCCAAATGTAATTTAAAAATTATAACCCATTTTATGCATAAGGAAACAGTCTCAGAAAGGTGAAGTGGCCTGCCCATGGTAACAATTAATATTTGGCAAAGCTGGGATTTGAACCTTGGTTTTCTGACTCCAAACTCTTTCTGAGGCAGAGCAATAAGTACTACAACAGTAAAAAGGAAAGAGGTGATAAGGGAAAGTTAAGGTTAGTCATGAAGGTTTTGTGGTAGAGGTGAAAATATGAATTGGGTTTTAAATGAATCGAGTATTTACCAAGAGCACCTTTTGTGAGGGAAGTTATTTTTTCCAATACTAGTATCTGGATATTTTTACTATATATAGGTAACATTAGTATTAAGCAGGAGTTTTTAAACATTCTTGTGTGATGAGCTCCTTACAGTTCAGTACAGCTTATGAATATTTAGAATATAAGTATACAAAATAGAAAAATACAAAGGAAACCAATTATATTAAATTATATTAAAGATGTAATTTTTCACCATCCAAGTCCACGTCCACCCCCCTCACATCCCATGAAATCTATCTCCATAGTTTCCATGAAAGTCCATCTATCTCAGATTAGTGTAACTGTTAGTGCAGGGGAAAGAGTTCTGGGCTAAAAATCATGAAATCTAGATTCAGGTCCTCATTCCTCCCATTAGTGTTACTTTACAGATTGTTTCACCTCATAATGAGCTAGTTTTATTTATAAAATGAGGATAATAAAACCTATCTCGCTTCTCCCAGAATTATTGTAAGAGCCAAGTGAGATTATATTTACAAAAGAGCTTTGTAGCTATCTGTAACTGTAAATTAATAAAAAATAAAAAAAAACCTAAATAAATTAATCTAGCCATGTTTCTTATAGGGAATTTGCTTCCTATGGGTTTATTATTTAGAATTTATTTGGAGTTTCTATCCCCACAAATCTCTGAGCCAGAAACTGGCAGTTTCTAAGGGGAAAGTTATTGGATGTATTGAGAACTAACATTGAGTACCATATAAGTTGTAGATACAGGCCCTACAGTGGCTGACAGAATATTCTCCTTCTCTAGATACCCACTATAGGGTATCTTTTAGACACCTGAATGAATATCCTACCCACTCATTCCCAAAATAAATGATACCAAGTGCTCATGATTTGTTGTGATAGCAGAAGACTTCTTAGGTTTTGTAAAAACCTCCTGGTCTCTGATTTTCAGGGAAATGTAATAGAATATCCTAGTAAGCATCTCAAAAGTTTGGATTACAATAAGGGAAAGGCAAGTCCCTTCTTATATCCCATCCTTTCCTATATCCCAAAGAGCCTATCAAAAATTGTATTTTCCTTTTTCTTCCAGGGGCTCTGTAAACTAGGATCAGCTGGAGGGACCGATTTTAGCATGAAGCAATTTGCAGAAGGCTCCACCCTCAAGCTGGCCAAGCAGTGTCGAAAGTGAGTTTGACATGATTTTGGAATCCAAGTGCCATTGCCCACCCAATCCAGCTTAGTTAAATAAATTTCATGGAAAGAAATAGGGTTATAGGTAGAAGTCTGCTCTAATCATTCAAGGGACAGCCTTCTACTTTGTAAACTCTCTCCTTTTAGCCTTTCAATCTTTCTATTTCATATATTTAGATTGCTGCAGATGAACCCCCTCTAGAGCATTAGTATACATAAACCATATATGCTTGGGTTTTCCTCTTATATCTTACCCTAGTCCTGAATTCATTGATGGTCTCTTTACCTATTATTTCCAGGTGGTTGTGTAATGATGGAATTGATTCAAGCACACGGCGCTGGGCAGTGGAGGGCCTTGCCTACTTGACTTTTGATGCAGATGTGAAAGAAGAGTTTGTAGAAGATGAGGCAGCTTTGAAGGCCATGTTCCAGCTTAGTAAGGTAATAATCTAGGGTTTTCAGTCTGGCAGTGTTAAGGAGTTTCCATACCAGAACTTGTTCATTCTCTTCCCAGAATTACTCCAACTCTCACCCCACCCCACCCCCTTTTGCTTGACTGGCCTGAAAGTAATGGAAGGATTATATTATTTCTTTTCTAACAAAACTAAAAAAAGTAGCTTTGGCTGCTATTTTTGGAACCTAGCAAATAGAAGCCAAAAACTACTTTCTCCTAAAGTAGTTTTATTCTATTGAATAAGGTGCACTTTTAGTGTCCATTGTATGCAACTCAAGAAATTTTAGAAATTGTGCTATCATTGATGAGGATGATAAATTATTGTTTACTTTTATAAAACCTGAGTCCATTTTTGGCCTTTGGAAATAATAAATTTGTTTAATTATACTTTAATATACTTTATTTGGGCACAAAGAAGCTGCTAGAAAAGGGTGACCCGATTCTTCTTGTTTTTGGATTAAGCAGTACATGTAGAGGAGAAATGAACCACTCAGATTTCTAAGGGTAGAACTTTGTACCTGACCTTTTGTGGCTTTTCTAGGGTTTTCTAACATTTTCTAATCTGAAAAATGTTCCCTCTGAAACAGTATTTTGTGTGGTCAATCTCCAGGGATTTTCTCCAAAGACAGATCTAGTTGAATCCCTTTTCTGTTCTTTGCAGTTGGAGGACAGGTCAGTACTCTTTGCTGTGGCCTCAACATTAGTGAACTGTACCAATAGCTATGACCATGAAGAGCCTGACCCCCAGATGTTGGAGCTGGCTAAGTATGCCAAACAACACGTACCTGAGCAGCACCCTAAGGTAAGTGAGAGACACAGTTGGGCACTTTAAATCATAAGAGCATTAGGCTAAAAGAGACACAGAATCCCTAACTCTAGGCAATATTATTCTCAAGTCATAGAATTTTAGAGTTGAAAAAGATTTGAACAACTGGTTCAAAGTTATTAACTTGCAAAAGTTAAATTATCCTAAACAAATGAGTGTTTGCTGTTTTTAAAGATTAACTGGGAATGATTTCTCTATTTTGGTAATCTAGTGTTTAACAATTCCCTATCACTAAATTCTTTTCTTTTTAATTGTTTAATAGCTCTACTGACATTAAAAAGGGGATTCTGTATGTGGTATTTGTTCGTCGTGGTTTTCTGATGAACTCTATTTTTTCACCAGGATAAACCAAGCTTTGTTCGATCTCGAGTAAAGAAGTTGCTTACAGCTGGTGTAGTATCAGCTCTCACATGCATGGTGAAGAATGAAAACCCAGTGCTCACCAATTCCTGCCGAGAGCTGCTCTCCAGGTGTACCAGGGGAGAGGAATGTCTGTGGCAAGGGATAGATGACCCATGCAGGGCTAAGAGATGATTAATTGTTAGCTATTAATTGCACAGAATTCTTAGGGTTTTACTTCCTCACACAGGAAAATCTTTGCTTGGGGCAAACCCAATAGAACTGATCATTTGGCTGTTTATCTAGCACAGGAACAAAAACCTAGGCCAGGAAAGAACTTTGTTCCCTCAAATTCCCAGCCATGACTAAATTAGGTTTCTACCCAACAGGGTCTTCCTAGCATTGGTAGAAGAAGCAGAAGACCGTGGGAGTGTTGTTGCTCAGGGAGGGGGCAAGGTAAGCTACCACTGGTGATTACTTTCTTCTGCTGAGACAAAGGCTTACAGAGCCAGAATTTTAGCAGTTAAAAGGGATCTTCTCAGACATAATCATGTCTAATCCTTTTACAAACCATACAAAACAAATAAGGAAACTGAGGTCAAAATTGACATTTTTGACCAAGACCTCATGACTCATAGAACATTGCAATGTTATTTTTTTCGTGTTCAGAAGCTCACCTCAATTCTGTTCTGTGTTAAACTGCATAGCTTTGAGAATCACAATATACTTACTCCTTGTTCTGGGAATTTTGCTTTGGCCTTAGGTCCAAAACAAGAAAATCTTGACTGAAGAGCATAGATTTCAGTCCATATTGAACAGTGAGCTTTCATTTATTTGTATGTATACATATATATAGATCATATACATTTGTAGCTTATTATTATTTGAATGTCATCACCAAATAAAAGGAGCATACATTGTACAATAAGAAAGAATACTACCCCTAACATATTTTGCTAGATTTCTTGAACAAAGATTATATCCTTACGTCCAATTAAACATCTTAAACAAAATCTCTACCAAGTTATGATAAGAGGAACTAAAAAATATGCAGGCCCCATTACCAGTGTTTCAAGTTTATCCCTTTACTGAATAATGTCCTCTAGCATATTATTGCATTTTGTACATTTATAAAGTGTTCTGTCTAGAAGAAAATCTTGAAATCAGAACTAGGTTTGGGTCCTATCTCTGATACTTAGTATGACATTTAGCAAATGACTTACTCTGTCATTTTTCTTATCTTAAAATGAGATTTGATCATGTGTTTCCAAAATCAAATGAGATAAACACTTGAATGTAAACTATGGTTATTTTACATTAATACATAAGATTATAACTTTGGTATTTTTCTAAATTTTGGGATTTCAATTCCTAATGACTTTTTTTTTTTGGCCATATTATTTTCAGGCTTTACTGCCGCTTGCTCTGGAGGGCACAGATATTGGGCAGACTAAAGCAGCACAGGCTCTTGCCAAGATCACCATCACCTCTAACCCTGAGATGACATTTCCTGGAGAACGGGTATGTTTTTTCCTCTCTTTTCTACTTTAACTTCTTCCTTCTTTGCCTTCAAGACAGCTTTCTTCTCTGTACTAGTACTATTTCTTAAAATGAGACCAGAATGGTGGCTTTGATCACCTGTAGAAAGGGAAGAACATGGGGGACAATGTTGGAATGAATATAATGTAATGATGTAATCCTACTCCATTGTTTCTCAGGAGAGATATTCTTTGAATTTGGGAGGTAAGGGAAAACAGCTTTAACATGTCAATATTTTGTGTTTCAGGTCTATGAGGTTGTCCGCCCCCTTGTCTCCCTGTTGCATCTCAATTGCTCAGGGCTTCAGAACTTTGAAGCACTTATGGCTTTAACCAACCTTGCAGGGATCAGTGAGAGGCTTAGGTAAGATGAACATCCCTGTGCCTCTGAAACTCATAGCCAGCAAAATGAGTTCCCTCCTTTTGCAAGTAGGGGTTAGTCTCTTATTCTTGCTTTTTAGCTTACTTAAATCCTGCTGCATTGATGAACCAGAGCTAATAGGAAATTGAACAACTGTTCTCTGGATTTTAGTGAGTGATGGTAAAATTGGAAAATGGAGGTTTTTACTACTATTTTTTTACTAAAATCTCTGGTCTGGGAATACTGAGTTGAGTACAGTAAGAGACAAATATATGTGGTGGAACCTTCAAATTGCTGGTCTCTGCTCCCACAGGCAGAAGATCCTGAAGGAGAAGGCAGTGCCAATGATTGAGGGCTACATGTTTGAGGATCACGAAATGATCCGCCGAGCAGCCACTGAGTGCATGTGTAATATGGCCATGAGCAAGGAGGTAAGGGGCTGGAGAGGGAGAGAGGCCTAAGTGTGTTCTCATAAGAGCTGAAGTTTATATAGCTTATTAAGGGTTACAAAAGATTTTTACATACCTTGTCTCTGGTACTGAAAACACCCCTTTGAGGCATTAGAGGCATTATCATTTCATGATACTATGGTTCTTCACTTTGTGCATCATGCTTAATGCACACAGTGTCTGTTGCTGCTTGTGGAACACAGATGTAGAAGCAGCTATCCCTGACTGGAAAGGCAGCCAAATTAGATAGGGTGTCTAGCCTCCCATCACAAGGCTATGACATGAAATGACTGGACTGAGATCATTGATTATAGTTGTCGGACAAGGTGTGAATTCTTTTAATATTTTCTAACTCCAATGTGAGTATTGTGTTCATTCTATCAACTATGTAAACTGTATATAAAAAGCAGCAAGCTCTTTTCACTACACTAGGCTATTCATTATTCTTCATTTACTTTTCCCATTTTAGGTGCAAGATTTGTTTCTGGCTGAAGGTAATGACCGACTGAAGTTACTGGTGCTGTATAGTGGAGAAGAAGATGAGTTACTCCGCCGGGCAGCTTCGGGTGGACTTGCCATGCTGACCTCACTGCTGCCTCCACTTTGTATTCGAATCACCCAAGTGGTGAGTGTAGTCTTACTTCTTGCCAGTAATACCCTTCACTGCCCCAGTACTTTCCTTCTTTGTTAACTGGGGCAAGTCAGCGATCTTTTTTGTATTGGTTTCATTGGAACAAGGTTTGTGCCATCCGTCCCCAGAATGGGTATAGGTCTGCTTTGCTGTGTGTGTGAGGAGAACCCACTTCTGTGTTTGAAGAACCTGACACCTCTCTCAAAGCAAACCTGTGACCAGGTTTTTTTTCTTGTTTCCTAGACAACACATTGGCTAGAGATCCTACAAGCTCTACTTTTGAGTCCTAATCAGGAACTGCAGCACCGTGGTGCTGTAGTGGTGCTGAACATGGTGGAGGCATCGAGGGAAATTGCAGTGAAGCTAATGGAGAGTGAGATGTTGGAGATCCTCTCTGTGTTGACCAAGGGTGAGGCAGGACCAGTCACCAGGGCAGCAACTGCCTGTCTTGCAAAGGCCGTGGAATATGGACTTATCAAACCCAACAAGGAGAAGGAGTGAAGAATTTGGATTCACTTCATTAGAGCCCTTTCAGCCCTTGGTTCTTCACTTTCTGCATTGTGCTTAATGCACACAGTGCCTATTGCTACACATGGAACAAAGATGTAGAAGCAGCTATCCCTGGCTGGAAAGGCAGCCAAATTAAGTAAGCTGTCTAGCTTCCTCACAAGGCAGCTTTTTGCCCCACAATTGCATGACATATTTCCCCACAGGGAACAATCAAATGTGGGCACCTGGGAAGGGTAGCAAGTGGACCATCACTACCATTAGTCCTATGGCTTTTCCAGCACCCTAAAAGGGATTCCAGGATTACTACTTCTGCGTAAGCATCACCTGCTTCCAATATTATAATAAAATGTGTGACATTTTCCTCTTGTGGCTTGTTTATAGAAAAGGAAAGTATTCTGGTATCTGGAATTGTACTGGATGGATTCATGAAGATTTACTTTGTAGGTAAAGAAGTTTTTACCTCTTCCATCAGGGAATAGTCCAGGAAAGAAAGGACCAACTAGCCTGACTTATTTTCCCCTCCCAAGTTCATGTGGTTCTTTCCATGTTACAAATATGGCATGATGTAGCTACCACTGCCATCACATCTATTCCTATCTAAGGAATGAAAAAAATCCCCTTTCCTTTTTAATTCATCCAGGACAAGATTAATAGGTTTTTAATTCCTCCATCCATATTAGTTTTAAATCTCCTTTTCTTTTTGAAATCAGGGACTTATACTTTACACTTTTTACAACTATCAATTGTATACAACAAATCCCTTTACAGAGCTACAGCTTCTTCCTTTCATCTGTATACTGCCTTCTGTATCCCTAGTAACTAGTAACCTTTCTTCCGCCCTAGTCACTCTAATGATTATTCTCTAAAAGGTTAAAGATATTTCTTCTTATAGATACTGCAAATTAATTAACTAAATCTCATTTTAATGAATAGAAAGATGACAGGGCCAAGAACAATATAGTGTTTTATACATTAAAATTTATGTTTTCAATTATTTTTTAAAGATAAAACATGTCACATACATATGCATGCATATTTATAAAAATTACAAACAGAATAAGTATTAGTCATTAAGGTTAAATTTAGAGGACAATGTAGGCCTACTAAGGGATCTTTACATCAAGTCATTTAAAATTTTTCTTGTCCAGTATGAAAAGAAAAAGCCAAAAACAAAACCTTGTAATGAAGTCCAGGAGGCATGAAGAAATAAAAGCTAGGAGGACACTGCAGATATCAAAGTTGGAAGCCTCTGATGATATTTACTGTTGGAAGAGAAATAAAAAGCAGATGAGAAAAGTGAGTTAGAAGTACATTCCTAGAGAAGCCCAGAAATCTGGCAGTCTTCATTCTTGCCCCACCCTTCCAGGTCAACAGCTGCACTGGCAAATCCCAGGGCATAGTGGCAGAGGGAATGATCTCATGGATCATATCTTAGTTCCTTATACCAGCAAGAGTCATATAAAAACATAAGTTTATACAGTAACAAAAAGCTCAGCTGCACATGCCCCAGGGCGTGCTCAACTGTACAAGAAGATGTAAAGGAAATTAGCATAGCCAGAAGGTACTTTTGAGTGAAGAGCTAGTACCAGGAAGGCTGGAATGGCTGAAACCTTGATGCTTAAAGCTTCTCTCAAAGACAAGGCATGTTAATCACTTTGAGGCTTAACATCCTGTTGGGACCTGCACTGAAGCACATGACTTGAAAGAAATTAGAAGCAAAAGGTAAAGACAGAGGGAGAAGTTAATGGACATTTAACTAAACCATAATAACTAGAAAGAAACATGCTTTTTCAGGGTAAGGGCTGGGAGGAATAGTAGTAGATATGCAACAGGGAATCCTGTTGCATGAATGTACCTGGCTTGAACCTGACCAAAGGAACAAGCATAATGAGAACACAAAGCCCTAACAAGAGAAGGTATGCACTGATGAAGTAAACAGTTCTGTACTTAGGTGGCACTCACTTAACCAACTTGGATTAAACTTTCCAAGCCAGCAAGCAGCCATTTTGGATGTCATTCCCATTATCTTTCCAAACGATTCTTCTGTGACTAGTAGTCTGACCTTTTAACAACATAAAGCTTTACCTTTCAGGCTTTGCCTAATGCATTAGACCCCAGGCCTTGCTTCTTGCAAATTGTTTTGGATCTGTTGTTATACAACATCTCTGCTCCTGCTTGCTGGTTCTTCTTTAGTTGCTATGGAAATAAGAATCATCAGTAATAAGCACAACATCAAAGCAAAATGGGAGTGGGGAGGCAGTCCCAAAGGTAGTCTATACACACACAAAATGGAAGGCAAAGGATAGATATGGGTTATATGCTCTTACCATTCATACAGCTTAACAGAAATATAATAGTCAAAGAGCTCACAGTTTTCTGTTTGTTTTTTACTTACGCGCTCCATCTTTTCTTTCTCTTTCTTCAAATGAAAGCTCTCCCACTGTTCCATCATATATTCTATGAATTTCTGGCCATTTACCACAAAAACTTTAGAATATTCTTTTTCCCACATTGCAATCTGTGCTTTCAGTTCCTCTTCCAACTGAAGTCATTAAAAAAAAAGAAAAAGCTTATCAATAATTTGCTAACATTCTATTAATCTTGCTCTGAGTTCTTCCATTTGGAGGCTGATTGTGCTATTTCAGTATGTTTGTAACTCTCAGCAAAACATAAGAGCAAGACAGAATATGTAAAATTGACCATCTGGAAACAAAACTCTGGCTTATTTTAAAAACACATAATGGATGAAAGAGAAATATATCACAGTAATCCCTTCTAAAATGTTCCTGCTTTGATAGCACCTGCTGCTATAGCATTCATCAAAATCCAAATCTCAATGGCAGGAAGAATTCCTATGATTGAGAAAGCTCTATCCTAAGAATTTTCTTTGTTACTCAATGGATAACTCTAGAAAAGTTTTATTCTGCTCAGAGAAATAAATATAGGAAGACCTGTTTGTTGAGTAGAAAACCTAAAGGATGGATGTTAAAAGACATTTTATTGGTTTTTTATTTTTTTAGCACTTTTATTCCTGAATGTATCATTCTCATTCTTTTCCCTTCTGTGAGTCATCCCTTGTAACAAAGAACAAAATAGGGAAGAAGGGAAGCAAAAACAGTTCAGCAAAACTAATCAAGATATCATCAGAGACTGAGAGCAGATGATATATTCCACAGCTAAAGACCCCACTTCTACAAAGAAGAAAAAGATGTTAAAGGACATTTTCTTAACTTTCCAGGCCAAATTTGATCATTATAATTAAGCAGCATTCAGCTTCAAACTTTTGATCTTTCCATTTATCTAATCAATGTTCATTGTTTTCCTGGTTCTGCTTTTGTCAAAGATTTTTAAATGAGGGACTTTGCATGCAAAACATGAGGAGCACTCCAAAAAGCATCATCTACCTTAAAAAGTGTTTTTTGGAACTTGGATCGTTGCTTTTCTTCTTTCAAGAGATTTCCACCACGATTCATAAATCGATTTGGATTTGAAGCGTTTCTCTATGGAGACAATATATTTTATTTTAATTTGTTTTATTCTAAACAATCATTTCTATAACATAGTAAAATAGAAAAAAAATACTTGCATATGAAACTGCAAATCTACTATGTACAATTTTTTATTCCCTTAAAATATATATTAAAATTATCATGTAACTTTTTTTTTCTCCCCTCTCTATCCTAACTAAGAGATGGCTACCATGACACAAATGTGTATATATAAAATTATTTTACACATACCTTTTATTTATCGATTCTTTCCCTTGATGCAGATAGCATCTTCCTTCCTAGGTCACGTGTAGTTAATATGGGTATTTATAATAGTCAAAATGACGTTAATTGCTCCAAGTCATTCTTAAAACAGTATTGCTGTTACTGTATACAATATTCTTTTGATTCTGCTCATTTTACTCTTCATTATTTCATGCAAGTGTATCCATGTTTTTCTAAGATCACTGAGCTCTTCAGTTTTTATAGCACAGTAGTATTTCATCACAATCATATACCACAACTTGTTGAACCATTGGACATCTCCACAATTTTCAGTTCTTTGCCACCAAAAAGAGATGCTATAAATATTTTAGAACCTACAGATGTTTTTCCTTTTTTTTCTAATCATCTTTGGAAACAGAATAATGGTACTGCTATGTCAAAGGCATAGGCAATTTAATAATTCTTTGGGCATAATTTCAGATTGCTTTCCAAAATGTTTTTATCATTTCAGTTCCAGCAACAATGAATTTAGTGTCTCAGTTTTTCCATATCCCTTCCAATATTTATCATTTTCCCATTTTTCACTCTTTAATCAATAATAACTTAGAGTATTTTTATATGACTAAGTATTATTTTGATTTCTTCTTTTTCTTACCTGTTCATATCCTTTTGGCTATTTTTCAATTGGGGAATGATACTACATTCTTAGAGACTTGACAGTTCTTTATATATTTGAGTTGAAACTCAGTATATGTTTGAGAAACTATAAAATTTTGTTCTCAATTTTCTGCTTTCCTACTGATCTTGATTATGTTTGATTTATTTGTCCAAAATTTTTTTAATTTAATGTATTTTAAAGTATTTATTTTTCTGAAGCAATCCCAATAGACTTTGGACAGAAAATGCCATCTGCATCCAGAAAAGGATCTAAGGAGACTGAATGTAAATCAACACATGCTATGTTTGCTTCTTTTTGGTTTTTTTTTTTATTTCTCCCATGGTTTTTCCCTCTTGCTGATTTTTCTCTCTCAATGTGATTCATAAAGCACTGTGTATTAAAAATAAACTCGCTACAATAAAAAAATAAAAAATTTTAAAGTATTTATTTTTATACCTCATACTGCTCTCTATTGCTTGTATGTTCATAAATTGTTTATCTCTTCACAAATTTGATAAGCAACATATTCCACATTCTTAAATTTTTCTTATTTTATCATGTATCCATTTTGACCTTATTTGGTAAATGGTATAAGAAAATGGGTTTATGCCCAATTTCTGCCAAGCTGCTTTTTAGCTTTAACAATTTTTACTAAATAATAAATTCTCATCCTGAAAACTTTTACACTTGTCAAACACAAGGTTACATAATTATTTGCTATAGTAAATTGAGATATTTTAATTAGAGCTGCTATTTAACCAATAACTCCAAGTACAGATGGAAGGATTTAGTTTTTGGAAGTCATTTAATTCCATAAGACCTTTCAAAAGCAAGAAAGATATTCCTTCCCTGAACTAACAATCACACTGCCAGAAAAGGAATCCAAAGTATTCTCAAGTAGAATTAATCTTTAAGTAGGCTTATGAGAAATCAACAAGACATAGTTCCAGAAATCTTACTACAGGATGATTTCAGAGAGGCCTGGAGAGACTTGCCTGAACTGATGCTGAGTGAAATGAGCAGAACCAGGAAATCATTATACACGGCAACAACAAGACTATATGATGATCAATTCTGATGGACATGGCTCTCTTCAACAATGAAATGTTTCAAACCAGTTTCAATTGTTCAGTGATGAAGAAAGCCATATACACCCAGAGAGAGGGATATGAATGTGGACCACAACATAACATTTTCATGCTCTCGATTGATGTTTGCTTGCATTATGTTTCCCTTCTCAGATTTTTTTTTTTCTTGTAGAGCCTACTTTTCTTGCACAGCAAGATAACTGTAAAAATATGTATACACATTCAATTTGTCAAGTATTTTAACATAAATCAACATGTAGTAGACTTCCTGCTATCTAGGGGAGGGGTGGAGGTTGGGGGGGAAAATTTGTAACAGAAAGCTTTCCAAGGGTCAATGTTGAAAAATTACCATACATATGTTTTGCAAATAAAAAGCTTTAATTAAAAAAAAGAAAGAAAGAAATCTTACTACAACCAGAGGAAGGGGTTTTAAACAACTGGATTTGGGGAAATTTATTATACTCTTCTTTTCTTGCCTTTCCCTATCTCCTTTCCTCCAAAAAAGTACCTCAAATTCCAAGAAAAGTCTCCACTTCTTTTCCCACTTCTGAACACCTTCAAAGAGTTCTTTGTGCATCTCATAGTATTGTTTTAGCTTCACAATTTCTGCATCATGGAACTGGAGTAAGGTCTCTGAATAGTCCTCTGTATGAGAGTAATAAAAGTAAAATTTTAAATCCTCTAATTAGCCTAGTTTCATTAGTCTTTACTGTTTCCAATAAAGCAAAATGCCCCAATTTTCGAAGTATAATGAGTCACTTATATCCTTTATTTTCAGAGTCTCTGGATAATTATAGCCTCACTTAATCCATTTCATCCTGTCTTTTCTAGCAGATTGCTCCCTCTCATCCCTTTCTCCCAAATCTTTCATTTCTCCCTATGTACTATATACTTCCCTAATGTGTAAAGCATGCCCGTGTCACCTCCATCCTTAAACTCTCACTTGTATTCCTGATAATTGTTAACCTGTGTAGCTTTCCTTTCTTTTGTGGCTACCTACCTCTTTAAGGAAGCTATCTGCAATCCAAGCCTTTGCTTCCTTGCTTCTTATTCTTAATAAGACTTTTTCCAGTCTGGTTTCTGACCTCATCATTCAACTCTCTCTAAAGTTACCTATAATCGTGTATACCCTTTGACCTAGCAGTGTTTCTATTGGACCTATATCCCAAAGAGATCTTAAAGAAGGAAAGGGACCCACATGTGCAAAAATGTTTGTGGCAGCCCTTTTTGTAGTGGCAAGAAACTAGAAATTGAATGGATACCCATCAATTGGAGAGTGGCTGAATAAATTATGGCATATGAATGTTATGGAATATTATTGTTCTGTGAGAAACAACCAGCAGGACGATTTCAGAGAGGTCTGGAGAGCCTTGCATGAACTGATGGTGAGCAAAATGAGCAGAACCAGGAGATCATTATACACGGCAACAACAATATTACATGATGATCAATTCTGATGGACATGGCTCTCTGCAACAAAGAATTGTCTCAAACCAGTTCCAATTGTTCATTGAAGAAGACCATATACACCCATAGAGAGGGATATGAAATGTGGACCACAACATAACATTTTCATGCTCTCTATTGATGTTTGCTTGCATTGTGTTTCCTTTCTCTGATTTTTTTTCTTGTAGATAAGATTTTTCTTGCACAACAATGATGTGTGGAAATATGTATACATATATTCGATTTGTCAAGTATTTTAACATAATTAACATGTAGTGGATTTCCTGCCATCTAGGGAAGGGGTGGGGACTAGGAAAAATTTGTAACATTAAGCTTTGTAAGGGTCAATGTTGAAGAATTACCCATACATATGTTTTGCAAATAAAAAGCTTTAATAAAAAAAAATAATAAAGTTACCTATGATCTCTTCAATTGAATTTTAACATTTTATTTTTCCCAATAACATGTAAAAACAATTTTAACCTTTACTTTTTTCAAGTTTGAGTACCAAATTCTCTTCTATCTACCCTTCTCTCCCCCTGCAAGGAAGCAAACAATTTGATAAAGATTATACATATGCAATAATGCAAAATGCTTTTCCATATTAGTCATGTTGTAAAGGGAAGCACAGACAAGGAAAAGTCTAAAAAAATAGTATGCTTTGATCTGCACTTAGATTTCATCAGTTCTTTCTCTAGAGGCATACCTCTATTAGAATTATCTTGGATTTGTACACAGCAACAGCAAGATTATACAATAATCATTTCTGATAGATGTGGCTCTTCTCAACAATGAGATGATTCAGTCCAGTTCCAATGGTCTTATGATGATGAGAACCATCTACACCTAGAGAGACATCTGTGGGAACTGAGTGTGGATCCCAACAAAGCATTTTCACTTTGTTGTTTGCTTGAATTTTATTTTCTTTCATTTTTTTCCTTTTTGATCTGATTTTGTGTGTGTGTGCAGCAAGATAATTGTATAAATATGTATATGTCTATATTGGGTTTTTAACATATATTGTTTCACTTGCCATCTAGGGAAGGGGATGGAGGAAAGGGGGGAAATTGGAGCACAAGGTTTTGCAAGGGTCAATGGTGAAAAATTATCTTTGCATATGTTTTAAAAATAAAAAGTTATAATAAAAAAGAATTGTCTTAGATCACTGAATTGCTGAGAATAAGTAATTCATAGTTGATCATTATATAATATTGCTGTAGCTATGAACAGTGTTCTTTTGGGTTCTATCACTTTACTTTTGCATCAATTCCTATAAGTCCAGGTTTTTCTGAAAGATCCTGCTCATCATTTCTTACTGCACAATAGCATTCCATCACAATCCTTTGGTTTCTTAATTGCCAAATCTAATGACCTTTTCTCAATCCTCATTCTTCTCAAATTCTCTGTGGTCTTGGACACTGTCAATCCACCTTCCTCTCCTAGACCCGCTTTTCTCTCTAGCTTTCCATGACATTGCTCTTCCTTGTTCTCTACCAGCCTGACTGATCTTTAGTACTTATTGGATCTTTAGTTTGAATCCACTAACCATGGGTATTTCACAAGTTATTCTGGGCCCTCTTCTCCTTCTATACATTTTTGCCTAACAATCTCATCAGTTGTCATGGATTCAATTATCATCTCTATGCTAATGACTCTTAAATCCAGTTCTAAAAGCCTCTTTTAAATTCCATTCTCATAACTCCAATTTCCTTTTAAACATTCAACTCAGCATGGCCAAACTGATTATCTTTCTTCCCCATCTTCCCCCAAACTCTCCCTTCTTCTAAATTTACATTACTGTTCTAGGACATCACCATCTTCCCACTTACCAAGCCCATGATTCCTAATTCTC
Organism: Myrmecobius fasciatus; assembly: GCA_023553655.1. Taxonomy (NCBI): domain Eukaryota; kingdom Metazoa; phylum Chordata; class Mammalia; order Dasyuromorphia; family Myrmecobiidae; genus Myrmecobius; species Myrmecobius fasciatus. The sequence continues at coordinate 97,355 of JAJPUD010004893.1, forward strand.
TTGTCTCCCAATATCTCATATGTTGCCAAATATCGCCAATTATACACATTTCATGTATACCCTACCAATACCATACTGCAGGCTCTTCACACATTACACTTGGACTACTGCAATAGCCTTCTGGTCTCTCTGTCTCAAGTCTTTCCCACTCCTGTCTATCCTCCACTCACCTATCCAAGTGATCTGCCTAAAGAGCACTTACCTTCTCTTCAATAAAATTCAATAAAACCATACCAGTAGTTCTTTTACCACCAGGATCAAATAGAATAGCCCCTGTTTAGTTTTGAAAACTCTTCATAACCTGGCCTCTATCTACCTTTCCAGTTTTATTCTCTTACATGTAATTTATGGTCCAAGGACACTGATCTCCTTGCTGTTCCCAGCACAAGACCCTCCCTCTCTCTACTCTAGGCATTTTTACTGGCTTTCTTTCCTTTTTCATCTCCATCTCTTAGTTTCCCTGATTTTCCTTGTCTTTTTTTCTCAATAGGATTTTTTTTAAAAATGAGAAAGAAAAAAATGAGTCTTAACTAAAGAGAAAGACAAGAAGCCTTTCCCCTTAATGCTAGTGTCTTCCCTCAGATTATCTACAATTTGTCTCATGTCTTGCTTGTATATAATTGTTTGCATGTTGTTTCTCCCATTGGTTGTGAGCTCCTTGGAAAGGACAAGGGGTTGCTTTTTTGTCTTTCTTTGTATCCCCAGTACTTAGCAGAGGGTACATGACAATCTCTACCTAAACTGACCTTAATAAAACAAAATAATCATTATATGATCAAAAGCTTTTGAGTCTTAACCCAACAAATTCCATACTCTTTAATTTATCTTTCTAGGGTCAGTAATATTTTTAACCTGAAGCCTGTAAACTTGTCAAAAAAAAATACATGCATATATTGAGTGTGTGTGTGTATGATTATGTATATGATTGATTTCCTTTGAAATCTTTTGTGTTTTATTTTATGCAATTAAAAACACTATTTTGATTAAGGGTCTATAGACTTCAGATTGACAATGGGATCTTTGACACAGAAACTAAGAATATATGTTCTCTGTGTGACCCTGGGCAAGTCACTCAACCTCAAATGCCTTGCAAAAAAAAAAAAAAAAAAAGCCCTCTAATGGCATAGCTTTACTTTTCCCACTCTTCTCCTAAATAGATAATAGTATGTTCATCCTAACCTCCATGCTTTTATTCTTACTATATCTATTCTATCCTTTCAATCAAAATATACATCCTTTATGGCTGAGGTCAAATGCTAACGCCTACTTTCAGTTTTCCCCTGCCATTTCATCTCAATTACTGTGTGTCTATTATTTAATTGTACTATTACTTTTTATATAGCACACTCTCTTCTGTTATTCATGGTTATTTCCTGATATTCATCATGTTTATATGTCAACCACCTGCAATGAAAATAATAGTTCCTTAAGGATAGGAGCCAAGTTTTCTAAACTTCTTTTGCATTCCTTATCTCAAAATTAGGGATAGTAGGAATTCAGATGCTTGTTAAGCATAGATACTTGGGTGTATGTACCCTAAGAGAGTCTCATCCCATGTGGTCAGCTATATTAAGAGAATCAAAAAAGTTTTCTACTCATATCATCTCATTTCTACAGAAAATACTTCAAATGAGAAAAACTGCAAATCACTTCCAACTGCCTTACAAATTGTCATCTACACAAGAATACCAATTTATGCTGATAACCAGAAAAATAATCTGACTTTAATTCCTTTTCAAATGTGTGCTCTTGTCAGGACATGTAGCTTACACAAATACAATAGTAAGCAAGCAACTCTATTGATATGCTCCCCTTACTTACCTTCACAGTAATGGGTAAAGGCTTCTTTCTGTTGCTGGCTATAAAAGCATTTTTCCCAGTATAGTGCCAGCTCCACCCTGATTTCTTCAATCATTTTTTTCATGTTCTGAATCTTCAGCTTCTCCAATCGATCCAATTCTGATTGTAGCTGCAAAGAGAAGTGTCCACAAGGTACTCTTTTTCTCAAGAACAGGCTTAACATTAGTTTTAAGCCAAGCTTCTTTTGCTTACTCAAGTCCCAGTTTAGAGTTTGATTTCACTTAATAATCTACCAAGTTTTCAGGGTTCCAATTAACAGACAAGAGAACTGGCAGTAAAAGATTGGTCATAATTCAAGATATGTTGTTTCAAGATGGCTTCCAAGAATGAGAGAGTTGTTAGTTTCCTAAATTTCCTACAAAGTGGAAGCTGTAAATAATTTTCATAGGATAGTAACCAAAACTCAGAAAACCATGGAGATAGAAAATGGTTTCCAAACTAAAAGTGCTGGGAAAATATTGTAACTTCTGTTATAGGAGTTGGCAATCTATGGTAAAGATAATGCACTTTGAGACTTTAAGATGTTACGAGACAAAAAAAATGTCTCATAGGTCAGAGACTGGACAGCAACAAGCAATCATTCCCCTCTTTCTACCATGTTTGGAATCCTAATACAAAGAATCAGAACCTTGACATATCAGGATCGAAATGTTGCCCATTTCTGACCGATTCTATTTTCTTACCACTTTTCTGATCTTGGTCTTCGACCCAGTCATGAACATGGCCAGAGCTTCTCTCTCCTGGGCAGATATGTGTAACCATTCCCAGAGGTCCCCGATCCGTGAGCGTAGCCCCTCACACACAGCTTCATTCTCAGCTTTCTTCATTTCTAGCTACAAAAAAAAGAGAGAGAGAGAGAGAGAGATACAAAATACCTCTTTTTAAAGAGAAATAGCTGAAAATGTTGAAGCCACAAGGTAGAGGCAGGACTGGGTATCTGAAATCTGATCAGTCTAAAAAAGAGTGAATTAATGAAAAAAAGTGTTTACTACTATGGACCAGATCCTGTGCTGAGCACAAGGCATATGAATGCAAGTAAGCTTGATAGGCATTACTAGTCTCAAGGAACCTACCTTCTAATATGAGTTAAAAGGGAATAGAAGGAAGAAAAAACACACATAACTGGCAACATGACTTAGAAATGGCTGGAAGCACTATGGAGGTCTGATAATTCTATGACTATAACAAAAGCTCACCTGTCCAAGGCCAGAATTTTTGGGACAGAAACCATTCCAATGGGAAGGAGTTAAAGTTGATGTTAGAGCGCAGGCAACATGGTTTGGAAATAGCTAGGCAGTAACTGGCTAGAAATTGGATTCCTCTTTAAAGCCTTTCAGACTGTTGTTCAGTCCTATTTCTGCTTGTATTAGAGCTTTAACAGAAATATTAACTAAGATCCAAGGCAGTGGACCAAACTGATGAAAAAAGCTGGAAATCTTACTAAAATAAAGTTCTTTCAGGAGCCCAGAGGGAGTGAATGGGTAGGAACAAACAGCCATTCTCCATGAGTTATTTAAAAGAACAAAAAACGACTGAGACCACCACTTCCCACAAGTTTGAAGAAAATGGGGAATTTTGTAATAACCTGGAGAAAATACATTATGCTTATCTGTTAGTGTCAAATACATATGTACAAAATGCAAGTTGATCCCCCTACTATAGAATAAGATATAAGAGCTAATATCATGCCTCTCCCTAAATAGTCAACAAGGATTTATTGAGTAACTGCAAGATGTGAGGAATAACTTCGAACAAATTATGAAACAATCCCATTCTCAGGGAGCTTGTCTCACAAAGTGTCAGGACAAATGAAATGTTCCTGGAAAGAATGAAAAGAAGTGCTACAAAAGAGAATAAAAAGAGGAAAAGGCTTAAGGGAATCCTAATCTGTGTGGAGAAGTTGAAGGATGGAAAAATATGACATAGCAGGAGTGAAGGGCAAGAAGAAAGACTTCACCATTTTGAGCTATGCAATATAGATATAGTGCTCTTTCCACAGAGCAAGGAGGTGGATCCACTCAGGAGGAAACAGTTTCTTGCATTCTGCTCAGAAAGCATGATGTAGAACTGCTTTATCACCAAGAGAAGGGTTCTTCAGTAGTAATCAGAGGAAGAAGAAATATAGAATAGTAGTTGGGGACTTCCTGCTGATGGATAGGTACAACAATCATGAATAAATAAGAGTTACTGATTATACTATATAGAATTATTGTGGCAATGGCTAAAGTACTAACTCAGACATTTACTAGCTATATGACCTCTGCATTAGTTTCCTCCAGAGATTTATAAAATGCTCTGGAAATCTTAAGAAAAAATACAGACAAAATATATTGAAGAATAGCAGTGATTATGAAGCACCATGCAAATAAACAAAGTAAATAAATATTAGCATATTTTCAGCATATTGAATATACTATATAAGTAGTATATTGAAGAAAAAGCTTTAGAAAAAAAGGAAAAAATATCTTTTTCTCTGATCAATATATATAGTCTATACTATATATATGGAGGGGGAGGAAGAAAACTATTCATAAAAATTTACCAAGGGAGATATTACAGAGAACAATAGGTTCAACATAGAAAGAATAATATCAGCAGGGTCAACCAATTAATAAAGAGAAAGCAGTATCCAAAAAGAGAGTTTGCAATATGACTTGCAGCCTCAAATATCAGTACACAAATATTAAACTATGGATACTAAGATGAATTAGTTATCTTAATGCAAGCGAATAAATTTGATGAAAAAAAGCTAATACTGAAAATTATAGGATGGTATTCATAATTGAAGTATGTCTACAAAAGGTCGACTTTACTCAAAAGGAATAGAAAAGATAATAGGAGTGGTAGAGTACTATTGCATATGAGAATTACTTGTAAAGAGATTCACCCCTCTAGTTTGGGGACAATGGTGTGGAAGACTTGGGTAAGGATAAATGGAGGGAAAAACAGATGCAATACAATCATACAACTCCCCTAACCAGAAAAAGTATATAGCATTTGTAATATTTGGGGAACAGAGGCAGACCAGGCCTACAAATATCTGGATATGCTAGGATTTTCAATAATAATTTTACTCCCCAAAATTAAAAAAAAAAAGCAATAGAAAGTGCTATTCTGGGCTTGAGTTCTGACTAAAAAAAGAAACTGGCCGCTGAATTTGAAATAATGGGAACTCTATGAAGAAGTAACCATGCTATTTTAACATTTCTGATTGAAAAAGAAAATTGAAAAGCCTAAAATATATTTTGGATTTTAGGAGGGCTATCATATTTCTGAAGATTCAAAGAAAAAATAGATATTTTCCCATGGCCTAAAATTCTACAGAAGTCAGGCCAAGAAAGATGGGAAGTTCTAAAGAATAAAATTCCAAAGGATCAAAAACAAAAGAATCTGATAAGACAGAAAAAGAAAGAGCTATTTAAATATATTTATTGTGCTAATAAGGAGAAAACAGCCTCAAATTTGAGATTTTTTAAAGTCCCTATGTTTGTAGAAAGTAGAAAGGTAACACAATGAGTATAAAAGAGTGTTATGTTTTTATTATAAGTAGAATCAGAAATTCAGAATGAGTTGAGGCTATTGATGAATCCTAAAGGAAATTAAAGGGTCTTTTTTTAGTTATGTAGGGGCAAAAAAAATAAAAAGAACAGAGATAGGATTGCTATTTGTGATGGAATAGACAAGAAGGGATAAAAGAGAATACAGAACCATGCAACTCTTGTTTTGTTTCTCTTTGCTTTATCAAGAATGACTTTCATCTCAAGAAGGATAAAACAAAATATGGTTGTCAGGGAATTGAAACTGAAGATAAATGAGGTCATGGTAGCTTCTTTTAAAGTATTAAAGTCACAAAGCTCAAACAAACATATTACAGTCTGAAATATGACAGCTAAATTATCAGTAGTGATCTCTGAAAGTAACAGTGAAATCTGAAAATTCAAAGAGATACTACAAAATTATAAATCAGCAGATTTTCCATTTTACCCTCCAGAAAAAGAATAGCCTTCATATGTTAAGAAATTTGACTTTGGTAGCTAGGAAAATACAAGAATGTATTGGGGGGTGGGGGGAAGTTTTCTTTTTTATTATGACCTTGATAAACATCAACAAACATAGATATTTTCATATATAAGGAACAGAAAAAAAATGATTGTGTAGGAGAAAAATGTGTATCCCTATCATATAGCTAATTTTTTCAAGTATACATCAAATTTTAAATATGGAAATTTTAGAAGAATTGCACATGTTTAACTGATATTGGATTACTTGCTGTCTAGGGAAGGGGAAGAGTGGGGAGGGAGGGAGAAAGAAAAATTTTTAAAGCACATCAAATTTAACATAGCAGTACAAGATGTCCATATTTCTCTGTATTCACTATTGAACTTCTCCAACATTTATCATTTCCTTTTTTGTCAATTTTACCAATCTAATAGGTATGAAGTAAAACCTCAAGTTGCTTTAATTATTAGATTATTAGAACAGCTAGGTGACTCATGAATAGAATACTGAGCTGGGAATCAGGAAGACTCATCTTCATGAGTTCAGATTCAACCTTAGGCCCTTACTAGTTGTGTAACTATCAGTTCTTCGTTTATAAAACTATGCTGAAGAAGGAAAAGACAAACCAGTCTAGTTTCTTTGCAAAAACAAAAACCAAAAAAAAAAATAAAATAAAGTGATGTTCCAAAGACTTGGACATGAGTAAACAACAACACATAATTAGTGATTTGGAGTATTTTTCATATGGTTATATAGAGATAGCATCAGGTTTTTTTTTCCCTTAAGAACTGTATGTTTGTATCCATTAATCATTTGTCATCCTTTCTAATTTTAACTGCATTGTTACAATTTCTTGAGATTAAAACTGTCCATTTCTATGGAACTTCTATGGACCTCTCTATCCCTTATCTGGTCTTTAACTTTTCATCTAGAGTGAAAGGTGTTTTATTTTTTCTCCTCTAATTGATTTATGATGTGCCTTGTATATCTAGGTATATCTATTTAAAGTTTGTTGAAGTATATGGTATGAGATTTTAGTCTAACTCTGTTTTCTGCTTGACTTATTTTCTATTTTTCCCAGGAATTTTTATCAAATAGTGAGACCTGATGTTTTCTTTCACATCATTATTATGGAAATGTTTTTCATGGCTACACATATATAAAGAGAAAATCTGATACTTAAGTTTTACAAATGAATTTTTAAAATTGTTTTTACATGTAACTAGGGGGAAACAAAATACTAAATAAATGAAAATTAATTTTTTTAAAAGGGGCAGCTAGATGGCATCTAGGATAGAGCATTGGCCCTGGAGTCAGGAGGATGTGTTATATATGTGTTCAAATTCAGTCTCAGGCATTTGACACTTAATGAGCAGTGTGACCCTGGACAAGTCACTTAACCCCAATTGCCTTACATATACTAAAACAGAATGAGACCTTACCCCAGTAGATGGGGTCTTTGAATAAATATTCCTCTTCCACTCTCTACCCAGAGAACAATTTCCTATAATAAAAAATAAAAATGAAAGGGGAAAAAAGCACATCTACAAAACTAAAAGAGGTATGATAAAGAGTATGCTGAACTTAAAGAGAGAGAGAACTGAAATTCCAACTCCGCTATTATTGCCTGAGTGACTACTACTCTATATCCATAGTCCCTCACCTCTGCAAAGGTAGGGAAGTACATTTTCTCATCTCTTCTTTGAGAATGAGCTTCATACAATACTTAAATAGCATTCAGTATTGTTTCTGCTCTTTCCATTTACATGATTGTAGTCACAATATGTAATTTTTCCTGAGTCTGTTTATTTCACTCTACATTGACAATTCATGTAAGTCTTCCCATTAGTCTTTAAATTCTTATTAAATTCTTCATATTCAACACATCTTACAATGTAATAATATTCCATTATGTTTTGTAACACATATTGTTTAATTATTCCCCAAACAATGGTTATCTACTTTATTTTTAGTTGTTTACTACCACAGAAAGTTCTGCTAACATGGCTGATGTGAAAATGTTTTTACATGTATAAATATCATATTGCTTGCTTTGTCAATGGGTAAGAGAGGAATTTGGAATTCAAATTTTTTTTTAAAAAAATGAATGTTAAAAAAAGGAAAAAAATTTAAATATTAAATTTTAAAAAAGTTTTTATTATGTATAAGTTGGTAGATATGGAACCTTAAAATAAAAGCCATTGGCCTACTTGGAATATATACCTAATAGCAGGATCTCTAGATTAAATGATATGAATATTTTAGTCACTTTTTTGCCCAAATTGTTTTTCAAAAATGGTTAGACTGATTTTATTGTGCTCATCTTTTTGTAGCTCTTTCAACACCGATTATTCTTTTATTTTGTTACCTCTGCCAATTTACTGAGTGTTCACAGACTTCTTGTGAACATACCAGTTTGTAAACCATAAAGAACTATAGCAATGGGAATCATTGTTACAATTTCGGTTACCAGCTTGGTACTTTTCTATAAATCGGGAAAAGAAAAAAAAACTGTAGGTTTCTAAAATTAACATGAAACTACTGGGTCATACCTACTGAACCCACATCTACTAATAAAGCAAACATCGTCAAGACTAGCCACAGCCTCCTTCCAAAGTCTCATATTCCAAAGTTCCTAATATTTGCCACAGCATACCTGTAAAAGCAGATTTTTTAGGGCTGTTATGTTCTCCAATGACAGACAAAAGGTCTCTTCATCCTTATAGACCACATCTCTCTCAAAATTCGTTTCTGGGGTATGATCCAGATCTTCCATACAGAGTAGGATCTGCTTCTTTGTGCTGACAAATGCTTCCCAACGGTTTGCCTATAAAAGCAAAGATGTTATGTGGCACTCCAGAAGTGAGTGAAACTCAGACAGGAAGAGTGTCAAGAATCAGTTGTACCTTTGTTTTTGCCAGGGCTGCCAGGTGATTTCTGAACTGATTCAGCTCCTCTATGCTGAGTACTGAATCACTGTCAAGATTGTAGGGTAGCACTTGAAGAATCTCACACAGTTTTTGGTCTTGTTCTTGAAGTAGTTTTTGTTCTTTTATCCTTTCTTCTTTCTGTCTTTTCAATTCTTGTATTTGTGTTTGAAGATTTTTCTCTAGCTTCAAGATAGTAGTCTCCTCTCCTTCCTGCACCAAACAATAATGCATCAGAGTAAAAACAACAAAAACAATCTTGTTCAGAAGTAAAGACAAGTGATGAATGACAATTCAACTTATTTTTGAGTTATCCCACAGCAACAGGGATTTTTTCCAGAGTTTTTTTTCCTCCCAAGGGCTATTTAGAGAGGTTACTATAGAAGAAATAAACAATGTGGATATGTTAGAGCATTATAAACTGTTTTGTTAATATCTTTAATTTTTCTGATTTTAAATGAAACTGACTAAGGAGCTTGGTTTTGGTTAGTTCTAGGACAGTTCATTTAGCTTATATGTAATCACCTTGAGGTATGACAGAAATTTAAAATCTCTGGTTTTTCTGTTTCAGTCTTGTATCATCCAACAAGCTATTTTTAGTTTTGTCACATCCCGTTCTCTTGCCTAGTTATTCTAATCTTTCTACTTTCTTCCTTTTTAATAGCTCTCCCCTCCAGTTTGGATCTATGCCTGGAAGATTCCAGGCTAAAAATGTTATGTTTCCCAGTTAATTTCCACATCCCTGCCTATGGTATCAGAAGTATGAAACAATCAATAAGCCAATAATCATTTATTAAAAGCTTACTATGTGCCAGACATTATGTTAAGCATTGAATATATAAAGAAAATGCAAAAACAAATTCCACCTCAAAAAACTTACATTTGAATGGAGAGACAACATGTATAAAAGTTGTAGGTAGAGCAAAAGAAATGCCAAGTAGAAGGAAAATAATCTAGAGGAAAGCTAGAACAGTTGGGAAATGAGAAGGGGTGGAGATTGGGGGAACTTAAGAAAAGAGGAGCCAAGAAAAGCTTCCTGCAGAAAGTAGCTGGGGGAGGAACAGTATCCTAACCATTGCTTCCATGTAAGTTAACCTAGTTTTTCCTCAGAAGGTACAGAAACCATCTTTGATACTTGCTAAGGTGGCTAAAGGGCCATCACTTCCCAATTATCTAAGTACAGAGCAACCAGGAAGAGCTCCAGAGGCTATCCGAGCAAGTTGAGCTGAATCAAACTGAGATGACCTAAATGCTTATCCTTACTGAACATCCTTCTCCTGTTATACTAAGTAAATTTCCTTTGGCTACTTTTTGAATGAAGTGCAAGTGTTTCATCTTGCTCTAATAAAGAATTTAGAATTACCAGGGGTCTGGCCTTAAGCAGACCAAATCAAAAATAATTGATACATCATTCAGGATTGGAACAAAAGGAGCTTACTGAAATGAAGGGATGAGCAGTGAATGCAAAGAACGGTGAACTCACATTAGTAATATTTCTGGCGATGCTTTTGGTGACAATAATAATAATAGCTTACATTTTTATATTTTAAGATTTGCAAAGTATTTTACAAATGTCTCATTTTACCCTAACAACAATCTTGGCAGATAGGTGCCATTTTTATCCCCACTTTGCAGATGAGGAAAATGAAGCAAGGACGGATATTTGCCCAGAGAAACATAGCTAGGATTTGGGGCAAAATTTGAATTCAGGTTTTTTCTAACTTTGGGACTCTATTGCACAATCTCTAGATCCTTTTAGAGACTGTAGTTGCTTACTATGAGGTGCCTTCCACTTCTGGGATAACAGAAAAAACTGCCTAAAGCCAATCAGCAAGGAAAGACTCAGGTGAATAAACTTTAAGCCTCCAAAAGAACTATAACTTGAATATTAAGTGCTTTAAAGTATCTTTTAAGTGCTCCAGCTGTGTTGTCCCTGTCCTCTATGATCAAAGCAGAATTTCAGTAGCTCAAAAGAAACATGAGATGTGCAAATTTAAAGACATCTCCATTCCAAATGTTCATATGGACTATTTGTGCAAGAACTGTGATAGAGCCTTCTGAGCTCATAGTGGTTTGATCAGCCACACTTGAACTGTATGTACCTTGACCCCAACACAGTGATATCATTTTAGTCCTCTTCAAGTGTGAAGGACCATCCTAGGCCTTTCAGATGGGTAATTTAAGCCTTCCCTTAGTTCTACTAGAGTATCTCCTCAGAACTCAGTTTACCTTTGAAGAAACAGAGAGACTAAATTTAGGGGAATTGAAAGAGAGTTCCCCCTCACTTAAAAGAACAAAATCAGAAGAATGAATTGTGTTCTACCTTTGCTGAGATTGAACACTTTTGAATTTCCAAGACTCACCAGTTGCCTCATCAAAGACCTACTGAAAGACGATCCCTCCCAACTTTAAGGGTGTCATATCTATGTATACATAAGGGAAGAATGACTGTTAATGGCTTTGGGGGAAAGACTAAATAGCAGAATAATAGTCTCCAGTCCTTTAAGTGTATGGAAACAAAGCCAGCAAACAGAGATAGCATAAAGATTTCCAATAAAGAAAAAATGCAAAGTCCTGACACAGGACTGGAATTCTAATATCATTAAAAATTAAATGTGCTGAAGAAACTGAGTTTTGTTTGTTTTCGTTTTTGTTCTCCCTTCCTTTAACTAATCCATATTATCTGAGAATTGTGACTACACAAGGATAATGGAGAATTAAACAATCATCCTTATAAGAATACCATTTTAATCTGAAATAGCCAGATAATAGTTTAATCTCAATAACTGACCTATATAAGATATAAAGAAGACAGAGAGAGAGCTAAAAGCTTTCTTGTTCTTTCAATTTGAATGTAGTCATTTATATTGGAATATAAAAGATGGAACATAATTTAAAAACAGAAATCAATTGAGAAGAAATGCAGTTAACATTTTTTCCTCATCATAAAAATTCCTATTTCTAATGACCATTTAGTTGAATAGGATAATACAATATTATTTAACTCCCCTGTACACTGACTGAACTAGGGGCTGATTGAGCATGCTTCAATATGGCATCAGATTGTCAATGTAGACATGGACTCTGATAAGATGAAAAAAAATTCAAAAGAATCAAATATTTTACACTTATTAAGTATCATAAAATTGAGTAGTTTAACAGTAAGGTGAAAATATCCTCAATAATACAGACAGGGTGGTGTATGATTGTAACTAGAGTGGGAATGTGACAAATGACTCCACAGAAAACTTAACTACTTTGAGTAAATGTAAACAGTAAAAGAAGCCACAACTAGCCCATGGAAAAACTTGCCCATGACTCCAAGCCATCCTGGCACTTTTTCTTCTTTGTCGTGATGCCACCCAGAATGGCCTATCTTGCAAGTAAACTCCTTCAATTAACCTAAAAAACCCTAATAAAACCCATTAATAACCAAGCTGGCTTGAGCCTCTCTTTCTTTAGCATTCTCTCAGAGGCTATGCTGCCCTATGATTTGTATAATTAGAGCAGAACAATTCTGTCCCCTGACAGGTAGTGAATGCCATGTTGACACAGATAACATCTTAATAACATAACAATATAAATGGTAAGATTTGAATCCCAGTCCTTTGACCATAAATTCATTGTGCTGTCAACTGTATATTATGGATGGAAAAGAAGCCTGAGCAAAGATATAGCATTGGGAAAGAATAGTACATACATAGGGGCAAGTGATAGCTCTAAACATGTCAATCCCTAAATTAAAATATGGGGTCCATGAAAGGGAATGGTAAGTTATAAGACTGGAAGTATTTTCACCTTTGCTTGTGGTTTTTTTCCTTTCTCGTATTTTCTTTCCCTTTTCATCTGATTTTTTGGGGCAAAATGTTTAGACCTATATTGGATGTTTAACCTATATTGGATTACTTGATATCTTGGAGAGGGAAATGGGGAGGGAAGGGAAAAAATTTAGAACACAAGGTTTTGCAAAAGTCAATATTGAAAACTATTTTTGCATGTATTTGGAAAAATAAAATACTATTTTAAAAAAGAAAAGGAGGGCAGCTAGGTGGCACAGTAGCTAGAGCACCAGCCCTGAAGTCAGGAGGAGCTGAGTTCAAATCTAGCCTCAGACACTTAAAACTTCCTAGCTGTGTGACCCTGGGCAAGTCACTTGACCCCAATTGTCTCAGCAAAAAAAAAAAAAAAAAGAAAAAGAAAAGAAAGAAAGAAAGAAAAGGAAAGGAAAGAAAAGGAAAGGGAGGCATTGGAAACTGAGAAAATAGCAAAAAAGCCCAGACCCTAAGCCAGCATGGTAGAGATAGGCAGGAAAGGAGAAAGAAGGAAGAGATTGAAGACTGCTACACTGCTTTGTTACATGATTAGATGTGGGAACAAGAGAATAAACAAAGGCAGCCAAGGTTGTAAAATTAAACAAGAGAGGGTAGTAGTATTATTAACAGAGATGAAGAAGAAGTTTTAGGAAGAAAGAGTTCAGTTTTGTGCATAATGAATTTGAGATCATGGCTGGATAACTCAAATGGCTATGTTTAGCAACTTGATGCTAAACAAAGTGGACCTATGTGTGGACCTAAAGTTCAGAATGTAAGTCAGGCAGAGCTATAGGTTTAGATTTAGGGATGGCCTCAGCATCAACCACTGATAGCTACATCCTTAGAGACTATAACACTTACCAAAACTGGTTCCAGTTTTAACTCCTTGAGCAGAATGTTTTGTTCTTCTCGATTAGAATCAATTTTTTTTAGTATCCTTTCCTTCAGGTTCTTTTCTTCTGCAATCATCATATCCAAAAGGTTCTATAGCAAAAAAAGAATCAAAGCATAGAAAACTAAAGAGTGGTTAGGAGTTTTAAAAAAAGAAAGAAAAAAAAAAGTTCATAGTGTTCCAAGAACAGAGGATCCTCTCAACAGACACAAAAGTCATAGTCGCAGTATACATTCAGATGTGAAGTCAGACCCTGAAGCCACAAATCAGATCACAACTCCACTCACTTGGACATGTTCTTTAACAACTTCAAGCTTTTGAAGCTTTTGCTCTTCTGGAATCCCAATGAAGTCCCAGATTTCTTGAAGTTGATTCAAAGCTTTGTGGAAATAGATCACTGAGTCCTCCATCAAGACTTCACTAAGTAAAAAGAAAAAAAAAAAATAGACCTGCCAAATTAGCCATTATTGTCCAGATTGGAGAGAATACTTTTAATCACAAAATTAAATTAATAAATAAAAAGCATTAACTCAACTGAGATAAATTAGGTCATTCTGATCACAGGGTTAATTTACTTTTCCATCTACAAATTAAATACCTTCCAGAATGTTCCCACAATAATAATGATTTGATAAAAGCAGAAAAGGAATTGCCAATACTACAAACTCTCCTCTATCCAAAATAGCCAACAATGAGAGATTTTTTTAAAGTTTGCAAAGCACTTTATATGCAAATTTTTCATTAGATTCTCACAGAATAATGTATGGCATACTTTATTTTCCTCATTTTATAAATGAGGAAACTGAGGCTTAGAGAAGGTCTAAGATTTACCCATGGGAATATTATTGCTCTGTAAGAAACGACCAGCAGGACAATTTCAGAGAGGCCTGGAGAGACTTGCATGAACTGATGCTCAGTGAAGTGAGCAGAACCAGGAGATCATTATTCACGGCAACAACAGTACTATATGAGGATCAGTTCTAATGGGCATGACTCTCTTTAACAATGAAATGCTTCAAACCAGTTCCAACTGTTCGGTGAAGAGAGCCATATACACCCAGAGAGAGGGATGTGAAATGTGGATCACAACATAACATTTTCATGTTCTCTATTGAGGTTTGCTTGCATTGTATTTCCTTTATCCTATTATTCTTTCTTGTAGATACGATTTCTCCTGCACAAAAAATGATATGTGGCAATAACTATACATATATTCGATTTCTTAAGTATTTTAACATAATTATCATGTAGTGGATATCCTGCCATCTAGGGGAGGGGTGGGGAGTAGGGGGGAAAAATTTGTAACAGAAAGCTTTCTAAGGGTTAATGTTTAGGAATTACCCATACATATGTTTTGCAAATAAAAAGTATTAATAAATTAAAAAAAGATTTACCCATGGAATTAACCCAATATATGAAATCAAGTTATATTCCTAAATAGATTAAGTGGTCAATGGATATGAACCAATAATTCTCAAAAGAAGCACAAATATTAATAATTATTTGAAAGACTGTTCTAAATCTCTAATATGAGGACACATCAAGATAACTTTGAGGTTTTACTTTAGGCCTAATAAATTGGGTAAAGGTGACAAAAACTGGAAATATAAAGCACCAGGTACTTTAAGACACTGTTAGTGTCTTTGTTGGTGTTGGAGCTATGATTTAGTCTAACAAAGCAATTTAGAATTATACTTTAAAAAAAAAACTGAAATGTTGATACTCTCTAATTGAGAGAACCTGCCATTATACATAAATCCCAGTTAAGTCAAAGACAGAAATAAATGTCCCATAAACACCAAAATACTGATAGTAGCACTTTCTTTTTGTGGTAGCAATGAACTTGAAAGAAAGTAGTAGTCCATCAATTAAGAAATAAATACCAAACAAATTGTGGTATACCAATGTAATGAATTATTGTCCTGTAAGAACAAGAAAATACCAGAGAATCATGGGGAGACATATTAACTGAATCAGAGAGAACTATTAATCACCAGGAAAATAATATACACAATGACAATAATGTAAGCACAAAGAACAAAAAAAGAAACAATGTTGTATAATTTTAATGATAAAGTCTCCAGAAGAGACTTGAAAAAGTGAACCTTCCTCTCTTTTTTGCAGTAATAGAGAATTCTCACTGTGGATACATCTACAAATTAAATACCTTCCAGAATGTTCCCACAATAATAATGATTTGATAAAAGCAGAAAAGGAATTGCCAATACTACAAACTCTCCTCTATCCAAAATAATAGCCAACAATGAGAGATTTTTTTAAAGTTTGCAAAGCACTTTATATGCAAATTTTTCATTAGATTCTCACAGAATAATGTATGGCATACTTTATTTTCCTCATTTTATAAATGAGGAAACTGAGGCTTAGAGAAGGTCTAAGATTTACCCATGGGAATATTATTGCCATGTTAGATACTATTGATTTATTAATTGATTTTTTTAAACTGCTTTTCCTCTTTTTAAAATTTTTTGTAATAGGTCTTTATAGTAATCTCCCTGTGTCATTCCTCTCTATTTCCTCCATCCAACAGAAAATTAGAATGGTTTCTGAAAATAAGTAAGCACTCTTTTATATATTTTATAGTGGCTTATAACTTGTATTAAAATCACCTTTTGTATAGTTGTCTAATGTGAATAGATAAGTAAAAAATGTTTTCAAAGAAAAAGATACATTGAGACAAAGAATAGTTAAATATATCCCTACCAATGGAAAATAAGGGTGGCTCAGGAAAACAATTTGGACATATCAGGAAGATCATAAAACTATCAATCTAGTGAGATCATTAATCATCTACCCCAAAGAGATCAAAGACAAAGGGAAGAAAAGGTCCTATCTGTTGATTTATCTATTAACCTATCTATATTGATGCTACAGATATTTGTTCGTATATATGTGTGTAAATATAGTAGCATTTCTTATGGAAGGGAAAAAATTGGAAACAAAATGGATACCTACCAGTTGGAGAATACCTGAACAAACTGTGGTCTGAATGGAATGGAACATTATTGTGCCATAAGAAATGTCATAATTCAGAGCGACTTAGAAGTGCTAAAGGAGACAGCCACACTCATCTGCATGTCACATACCTTAGCCTGCCACTTAATTCCTGCTCACATTTAATTTTATCCTACACAATTCTAAAGAAATATAGACGTGCAAGTATTTTAACATAATTAACATGTATTAGACTTCCTGCCATCTAGGGGAGGGGGTGGGAGGAAGGAGGGAAAAATTTGTAACAGAAAGCTTTGCAAGGGTCAGTGATGAAAAATTACCCATGCATGTGTTTTGCAAATAAAAAACTTTAATAAAATAAATAAGAAATATAGACATGATGAGATTTTCCTAATAAACTGCAACCCCTTTCTCATTAATCAATTAGCTCAAATCTCTAGTTCATTAAACCAGAGAAATTTCTTTTCCCAAGAGTACTAATTCACTTCTCTATGTATTAAACGTCTCAATCTCCATGATAAATAAAGCAACAATCTAGTATTTACAATATTTTGGTTATCACAACTATCATCATCTCAAACCATCACTATTTAAGCAAATTACTTCACTTCTAGAAACAATTTTACCTTTCAGTTCATTCCAGATACTGAAAGTCTCTCAAGGGTCTTCTTCATATTTCTCCTTTAATTAAATTTAGTCTCTCTTGGAAATGTTATGTTAGTCCTTTTTTGTCCTCTTTTCAAACCTAACAAGAAATATTTTTAGAATACACTCTAAACAACTAATCTGTCTCTTCACAGAATTCTACTTGTCTTTATAATGTAATAGTTAAGACAGCTCTGAAGAAAGTTTCTCATCTTCTGTTTTCTCCAGTTTCTATCATAAATCAATAGTAAAACATTCTCTTCCTAACACAAACAGGAAGAACCTCTGAATGACAGTTGTAACTGTAACTTTCTTTTTGTATGTGTGAGGCTGGGGATTAGATGATTTGGGGTTAGGTGACTTGCTTGGAGTCACACAGCTAGTGTTAAGTGTCTGGGGTCAAATTTGAACTCAAGTCCTCCTGCTTTCAGGACCAGTGCTCTGTCCACTGTATCATCTAGTGCCCCAACTTTCCAACTTTCAATACAAATTTGCCTTCTCCTACCTGCTTCTATTCCTTTTGGCCCTTAAAAGATTTATACCCTTCATGGAAGAATTTGGTGAAACAATTGTTGCACTTGTACAGGCTGATGCAAAAGAACAATCAGCTTTAAAACTACAATAGGGTGAAGAAAAACATCCCTCAAAGACCTACGAACTCTGAATAATATGGTGTCCATTCTTGAACCCAGAAGATTAATCTCCTTTTTTTCTGACCAAAAGCTCTTATCCACCTCAGCAAGAAGACTCCTACCAACCTCTCAGGAAAGGGTGCCTTGTGTCATCTTCCCTGAAGTAAGTAGTAGGTTCAATATCTGTCCTACTAATGTTTATTTCTTTTTGCACTCATGAATGTTAGACCTATTCACATTACATATGTCTGTCTTCTTTGCCTGACTGTGGTATGCCTATTTTAATACTAGGAGTTGTTAAAGCCAAGTTGCTAATAGAAAGTTGTTATTTAGCTGAGCTAATTTTTTTCTTAATTTTTAATAATAGCTTTTGATTTTCAAAATACATAAAGATAGTTTTCAACATTCACCCTTGCAAAACCATGTATTCCAAGATTTTCTCCCTCCCTTCCCCAACCTTCTTTCCCTAGACAGCAAACTATCCGATATATATTAAACATGTGCAATTCTTCTATACATATTTCCACATTTATCATGATGAACAAGAAAAATCAGATCAAAAAGGAAAAAATGAAAAAGAAAAAAAAAAGCAAGCAAACAAAAACAACAAAATGCAAATACTATGTTGTGATCGACACTCAGTCCCCATAGTTCTCTCTCTAGATGCAGATGGCTCTCTCTAAACCAAGTCCATTGGAATTGGCCTGAATCACCTCATTGTTGAAAAAAGCCACATTTATCAGAATTGATCATCGTTTAATCTTGTTGTTACTATGTACAATGATTTCCTGGTTCTACTCAATTCATTTAACATCAATTCATGTAAGTCTCTCCAGGCTTCTCTCAAATCATCCTGCTGATAGTTTCTTATAGAACAATAATATTTCATAACATTTATATACCATAACTTATTCAGCCATTCCCCAACTGAGAGGAATACACTCAGTTTCCAGTTCCTTGCCACTATGAAAAGAGCTGCCATAAACATTTTTGTACCTGTGGGTCCATTTTCCTTTTTTATGATCTCCAGGAAAGACATTGCTGGATCAAAGGGTTTACAAAGTTTGATAAAAAATGATATGCATACATGTTTCCCCAATATGCTCAATGTGCATTTTAATTATGTATGCTTAATATATTCACACACTTGCTTTCAAAGAAAGATTTCTGAGAATATGAGTCACTGGGTACAATCTGCCAAGACATACAATTTCCAAAGTTAAAAAAAATTCCAAATTGGAAAATAAATTGAGGAATGGCTGAATAAGTTATGGTATGTGAAAGTAATGAAATATTATTCTATAAAAAATGATGAACAAGCTGATTTTAGAAAGATTTACATGAATTGATGCTGAATGAAACAAGTAGAACCAAGAATACATTGTTCACAGTAACAGCAAGATTGTGAGATAATCAACTATGAAAGACTTGGTTCTTCTCAGGGGTTCAATGATCCAACACAATTTCAATAAACTTTGGCTAGAAAACACCACCTGCATCCAGAGAGAGCCTGGAGACTGAAAGCAAATCAACACATGCTATGTTCACTTTTTTCTTTTTCTAATTTTTTTTCTCTCGTGGTTTTTCCTTTTTGTTCTGATTTTTCTCCCCCAACATGATTCATAAATGTGCATTTAAAAAAATGAATGTACATGTATAACCAGAAAAATAAGGGGGGGATCCCAAATTTAAGAGGTTTTTGACAAGTGCCTAAAAGAAGCATATAACTATAAGAATCTTGTTAATGACAATTTATCTGGGTCTCAGTTTACTCATTCAAAAAAATGAGATCATCACATGGTGGCTTTGAAGGTCCTGTCTAGTTCTACCATTTTGATACTAGGCAACCTTGTCACCCAATTTTTACCCAATAAAAGACCCTCACACAATTTTGTCACATGACAAGAACTATGGACACTTCTTTAGGGAATAAAAGGGAAGGAAAGGAAGGAAAGGAGATGGGGGTGGGAAAGCTCCATTTTTCTTAATATTCAGTTCCTTGACAGCAAAATTATCTGTTTTTCACTTCTTCCTGTTCTTGTTTCCATTAAAACTGTAGATATTGCTCAAACCTGTATACACAGCCTTTTCTATTTTTTAAAATGTCATCCACTCCTACTATAATCTTACTGAGACTTTACTCCCAAACTCCAGATCCACATTTCTTTACAGTATTATAACATTTTATTTGGAAGGAACTTCCTTCTATCTGAAGTACTAAATTCCATCTACAAAATTCTCAGGAGATAATTATTCAACTAAGAGTACCTAAATTTGGTATTTCTTACCTACAAGTTCCACAGGCATTCAAAAATCAATGTACTCAAAACTTAATTGATCTTGCTCCAAAATCTTACTTTTTCTCCTGACTTCCCCATTGTCACATAAGAGAAAGACCATATAGTTTTGCATAACATATTACAATATACAATGTCCCAAAAGTCTTGGTACAGTTTTAAGCTGACTGAAGCCAGCTTAAATCAATGAAATTTTGGGGCCCTATATAAATGTGAATTTCTACTCCCTTCCTTGCTCCCTACATTCAAACAATCAACCATCCATTAATTTGAATTCTAATACATCTATGTCCTTTTTCATTCTGACAGTTAAAGTCCTCTTATTGAGATTATTACAATAGCTTCTCTTTTTTTTTTGGTTGAGGCAATTGGGGTTAAGATACTTGGCCAGGGTTACACAGCTAGGAAGTGTTAAATGTCTTAGGCCAGATTTATACTCATGTTCTCCTGACTTCAGGGCTGGTGCTCTATCCACTGCGCCATTGTCCCTACAATAGCTTCTAACAAAACTCCCTATTTCCAATATATTTTACACACTGCTATCACATTAATCTGCAAAGCAGAAGAGAAAAAGAGGACTGAAATAAGAATGTGATTAAAATTAAAAAAAAAAAAAAGACCAGTATCCAGAGGTTGAAGAACATGATCTAGTAATGCAGACTTTTCAGATCATAATGCAATAGAAATTATATTCAGTGGGAAAGATAGATTAAAAATTCATTAGAAACTAAACAATCTAATCCTAAAAAAATAAGTGGGTCAAAAAACAAATCACAGAAACACTTGTTAGTTTCATTAAAGAACATAACATGAGATAACAAAATTTATAGGGTACAGTCAAAGTGGTACATAGGGGAAAATTTCTATATCTTGAAATATATTGCTTATGTCAATAAAATAGAGAAGGAACAGATTAATGAATTGGGCATACAACTAAAAAAACTAAAAAAAAACAAACTAAAAGTCCATAATTAATTGGAAATCTTGAAAATCAAAGGAGAGATTAATAAAATTGAAAAGAAGAGTTCTGGAAGCATATTAAAAATTTGTTTTTAACTTTCTTTAAAATATTAAGAATTATTTTCATATTTGTATTTTTAGGTAGTTAAGGTCAAGAATAAAAGGTCTTTCTTAAGGCCTATTATCTGTCTGTGTGGCATTCTGGCCTACTCATATATACCAGAGATCTTTCTAGCAACCCAGCAATGACAATAATTTTCATTTCTTCAGAAACTAGTGTTTCATGATCCATAGCCAATAAAAACTGTGGAAGAAGATTGGTAAATTTTAAAAAGATGAGATTCGGTTTCAAGGAGAATTTTAGGTCATTCAAAGAACTTTGAAATTTCTCAAAAGCATTATAATCCATTCTTATATTGCTCAATTCTAGACCCAACTCAGTATCCATTTGCGGTTTTTGTCCAAGATCTATAAACTGACAAACAGATCATTATCATATTTTTCCTGTGTTCATGATTAGGCCAAACTTTTTTTGAGTTATGATAGATCTCAATTAGGAGTCTCTGCAATGTTCAGAGGCTCAATGCAACCAGCATAGTATCATCAATCAACTGGAACATCTGGACCTCATCATCTCTAGAAAATCCTCCTTGGAAGTGAAATCTGCAGTTGGATATCCTCCTCCATGACAATCCTAAACTTGTGGTAAGTACAAATCTTCCTGACATTAATGATCGGAGAGAGTCATCGCACCTACTGTGCAATTTGCAAGATTTGGGTTGCCACCCTTAATGTATGTTGAACCAAACAGCTGAAAATCCTGACTCACATTGAGAATTTCACATTTAAGAAAAGAAGGTAATAAAGAGAAACATCCAAGTTTTAACATTACTGGTAAAATTGGATCAGAAGAAGACAAAACAAAACCTGATAGTTAAGAATACTATCTACATATCAAAGCAAATCAGGTCCCTACTATCACAAGCAGAAGCTCAGGAGAAACACTTTCAAAAAAATATTCATATAACTTTAGCACTAAAAATGTAGCAGCCCTTTTTGTAATGGCAAGGAACTGGAAACTGAGCAGATACCCAACAGCTGGGAAATGGCTGAATAAGTTATGGAATATGTATGTTATGGAATATTATTGTTCTGTAAGAAATTATCAGCAGGATGATTTCAAAAAGTTCTGTAAAGACTTACATGAACTGAAGCCGAGTAAAGTGAGCAGAACCTGGAGAACATTGTACACAGCAACAAGATTATGTAATGATCAACTATGATGAACTTGGCTCTTTTCAACGAGATAATTCAAGGCTATTCCAATAGACTTGTGATGAAGAGCCATTTGCATCCAGAGAAAGAACTATGGAGATTGAGTATGGATTGGGCCATAGTATTTTCACTTTTTTTTTTTTTAATAGTTGCTGTTGTCACCAGCCCTGAAGTCAGGAAGACCTGAGTTCAAATCTGGTCTCAGACACTTCCTAGTTGTGTGACTCTGGGCAAGTCACTTAACCCCAATTGCCTCAGCAAAAAGCAAAAAAAAAAAAAAAAATAGTTGCTGTTGTTTGTTTACTTGGGTTTTTTCTTTCTCATTTTTTTCTTTTTGATTTTTCTTTTGCAGCATGATGAATGTGGAGGTGTTTGGAAGAATTGCATGCATTTAGCCTGTATGGTATTGCTTGCTGTCTAAAGAAGAGGGAGGGGAGAGGAGAGGGAGAAAAATTTGAAGCATAGGGTTTTGCAGGAGTGAACAATCAAGACTATCTTTGCATGTATTTGAAAAAATAAAATATTATTTAAAAAGAAAAAAACTTAAGCACTTAGCACAGTGCCTAGCACACAATAAATGATTAATAAATGTTTGCTGACAAGTATCCTGATGACAGGATAGGAGAAATCTGAGCAACTGGAAAAGCTACATTAGGTTCCAGATCAAGGAAAGCAATAGACCCATTGTTTTTAATCAACAAGAATTTATCAGTTGACTACAATGTGCTAACCTGTAAACCCCAAGATATCTTTCAAAGTTTCAGTGATGAAAATTTACATTCACTTGAGCAGAGCACCCAAGGGTAAAGGTATGACATACCTATGTGGACAGAGAGAAGGGAAAGGAAAGAAGAAAAGAGCAGTGTTATCTGACTGGTCAGTTCCACTTGGGTCCCCAACAGGCAGCTCCTATTACCATACTCAGAGATTATCATTTGTCCTTTTTTTCTGGAAGAGGACTGTGACATTAGGGAAGTGATACTATGACATAGTAATAGATACTATGACAAGTAAATTGAATTTAAGTGAAGGAGGGCTGGGCAAGATCACCTGTCTTCTTTCTCCTCTGTAGTCATCTGGATCCAGTGGCAAGATATGGATTAGTACAATGATAAGATATATATCAGGACAACTGCAGATGGCCCTGAATGTAGGGGGAGAACCTGGAAATGAGGTAGAGAATAGCTTCTTTTACTTAGTCAAAAAGAAAAAATAAACAATCTGAAAGAAGACCCTTTGGGTTTCTTGACAAAATAGAAACAATTGCTATTTACATTCACTCTGAGCCAATCAGGACCCAAATAATGACTAAATAGGATTTGATCTGGTACTGATTGTTGGTCAATCAAGGAGAGGATAATGATTTAGGTTTAAGAAAAATCTACAACTGTGATGGACTTGACTCTTCAATAATAAGGTGATTTAGGCCTCTTCAAATAGACTTGTGGAGAGAGCCACCTGAATCCAGAAAGAGGACTGCGGAACTGAATGTGGATCACAACATAGTATTTTCACCTTTTTTTGTTGGTTGCTTGTTTTTTTTCTTTCTTATTTTTTTCCCTTTTGATCTGATTTTTCCTATGCAGCATGATAAATGTGGAAATATGTTTAGAAGATTTACATATGTTTAACCTATATTGTATTACTTGATGTCTCAGAGAAGGAGGGAAGGAGAAAAATTTGGAATGTGGTTTTGCAAGAGTGAATTAATATAAATTAAATTTAAAAAGAGAAATCTAGCCTTAATCACAGAATGAGCTGAGGACAGGGGAAAACTTAAAGCTTAGCTTTAAAGATCAAGGTCTCCCACTGCATCCAGGGCCATCTACAGTCATCCTGATGATGGTCATAGAAGAAAGTGAGACTGGTGGCTTTGCCCAGTCCTCCCTTACTTAAACCCATTTCTTGCCCATATCTTGGCATCACCTCCCTAATGTAATGATCATCTTTTAGAGCAAAGGACAAACAACAACAACTATACACTAAATATTGGTTGTCAGACCACAGTATTAATTGATGCATCTTAAGAAGGTCATTGCCTTTCTGTATATGCATATATTAATTTATTGATCAAGATGATATTGGAGACCAATCTCCCTAATGAATAATGATGCAAAAATCTTAAATAAAATATTAGCAAAGAGATTACAGAAAATCATCCCCAGAATAATAAACCATGACCAAGTAGGATTTATACCAGGAATGCAGGGATGGCTCAATATTAGGAAAACTATTAGCATAATTGACTATATCAATAACCAAATTAACAAAAAACATATGATAATCTCAATAGATCCAGAAAAAGCATTTGATAAAATCCAACATCCATTCCTATTAAAAACACTAGAGAGTATAGGAATTAATGCATTTTTCCTTAAAATAGTCAGTAGCACCTATTTAAAACCATCAGCTAGCATCATATGTAATGGTGATAAACTGTAACCATTCCCAATAAGATCAGGAGTGAAACAAGGTTGCCCATTATCACCATTACTATTCAATATTGTATTAGAAATGCTAGTTTTGGCAATAAGACAAGAAAAAGAGATTAAAGGAATTAGAGTAGGTCATGAGGAAACCAAATTATCACTCTTTGCAGATGATATGATGGTCTACTTAGAGAACCCTAGAGAATCAATTAAAAAACTATTAGAATTAATCCACAACTTTAGCAAAGTTGCAGGATACAAAATAAATCCACATAAATCATCAGCATTTTTATACATCACTAACAAAATCCAACAGCAAGAGATACAAAGAGAAATTCCATTTAAAATAACTGTCAATGGTATAAAATATTTGGGAATATATCTGCCAAGGGAAAGTCAGGATCTATATGAGCAAAACTACAAAACACTCTCCACACAAATAAAGTCAGATCTAAACAATTGGAAAAATATCAAGTGCTCTTGGATAGGTTGAGCGAATAATAAAGATGGCAATACTACCTAAACTAATCTATTTATTTAGTGCTATACCAATCAAACTCCCAAGAAATTATTTAACTGACCTAGAAAAAATAACAACAAAATTCATCTGGAAAAACAAAAGGTCAAGAATTTCAAGGGAATTAATGAAAAAAAAAAAGCAAATGAGGGTGACCTAGCTGTACCAGATCTAAAACTATATTATAAACCAGTGGTCATGAAAACCATTTGGTATTGGCTAAGAAACAGAGTAGTGGATCAGTGGAATAGGTTAGGTTCACAGGACAAAATACTCAATGACAATAATAATCTAGTGTTTGATAAACCCAAAGGCCCCAGTTTTTGGGATAAAAACCCACTATTTGACAAAAACTGCTGGGAAAATTGGAAACTAGTATGGAAGAAACTAGGCATTGACCCACACCTAACACTGTATACCAAGATAAGGTCGAAATGGATTCATGATCTAGACATAAAGAATGATATTATAATTAGAACAATGTAGGATGGTTTACCTCTCAGACCTGTGGAGGGAGAAGGAATTTGTGACCAAAGAAGAACTAGAGATCACCATTAATCACAAAATAGTTAAGTTTGACTATATCAAGTTAAAAAGTTTTTGTACAAACAAAATGAATGCAGACAAGATTAGAAGGGAAGCAATAAACTGGGAAAATATTTTTACATTCAAAGATTCTGATAAAGGCCTCATTTCTAAAATATATAGAGAATTTACTCAAATATATAAGAATTCAAGCCATTCTCCAATTGATAAATGGTCAAAAGATATGAACAGACAATTTTCAGACGAAGAAATTGAAACTATTTCTAGTCACATGAAAAGGTGCTCCAAATCATTATTAATCAGAGAAATGCAAATTAAAACAATTCTGAGATACCACTACATACCTGTCAGATTGGCTAAAATGACAGGAAATGATAATGACGAATGTTGGAGGGGATGTGGGAAAACTGGGACACTGATACATTGTTGGTGGAACTGTGAACAGATCCAACCATTCTGGAGAGCAATTTGGAGCTATGCTCAAAAAGTTATCAAACTGTGCATACCATTTGATCCAGCAATGTTTCTACTGGGCCTATATCCCAAAGAGATCTTAAAGGAGGGAAAGGGACCCACATGTGCAAAAATGTTTGTGGCAGCCCTTTTTGTAGTGTCAAGAAACTGGAAACTGAATGGATACCCATCAATTGGAGAGTGGCTGAATAAACTATGGTATATGAATGTTATGGAATATTATTGTTCTGTGAGAAATGACCAGCAGGACGATTTCAGAGAGGCCTGGAGAGACTTGCATGAACTGATGCTGAGTGAAACGAGCAGAACCAGGAGAACATTATACACAGCAACAAGACTATATGATGCTCAATTCTGATGGACATGGTTCTCTTCAACAATGATGTGATTCCTATTGTTCAGTGATGAAGATAGTCATATACATCCAGAGAGAGGCCTGAGGGAACTGAGTGTGAACCACAACACAGCAATATTTCTGTGAATATTTCCCTACATTTTGTTTTCCTTCTTAGGTTGTTTTTTCTCTTTCTAGATCTGATGTTTCTTGTGCAGTAAGATAACTGTATAGATATGTATACATATATTGGATTTGTCACATAATTTAACATATTTAGCATGTATTAGATTATCTGTCATCTAGGGGTGGGGGTGGGGGGAAGGAGGGGAAAAGCTTGGAACAACAAAAAAGTTTTGCAAAAGTCAATGTAGAAAAATCACTCTTATGTTTTGTAAATAAAAAAGCTTTTAATAAAGAAAAAAAAGATGATATTGGAGCTCAAATTAATGCCACATGAGAATCAGTAAGGGAACTGGAGATATCACAGACCCTATGATCATTATACTCAAATATTTTAAAGGCTATCGTGGCAAAGGGATTAATTATGCTTAACTTAGCCACACAAGTCAAAACTAAGGTAAATGGGTAGAAACTACAGAAAAACTGAGTCTCGTTCACAATTAATTACATTTATCAAAAAATGAATGTGGGCAGCTAGGTGATGCAGTGGATAGACCACCAGCCCTGAAGTCAGGAGAATCTGAGTTCAAATCTGGTCTCAGACATTTAATACTTCCTAGCTATGTGACCCTGGGCAAGTCACTTAACTCCAATTGCCTCAGCAAAAAAAAAAAAGGAATGTAATGGACTAATTTAGGAGATAGGAGTGAGTTATACCCCAGTAGAGATCTTCAAAGCAAAGCAAAATGATCTCTTTTCAGGGATATGATAAAAGGTTCCTGCTTTAGACTTCAGATAAAAGTCTCTGGAACCCCTTCCAAGCACAGGTCTAATTCCATCATTTCTCTCCTGAAATTTACAGACTAATTACAACTTTACTATAAATACCCCTCCATAGACTAAATTCAGTCAGTGAAGAATTAATCATTATTTTTGTGCCAAGCACTGTGCTAAGTTCTATGATTACAAAGAAAGGAAAAGACAATCCCTACTTTTTTTTTTATTATTGTGGAAAAGGTAGTGTTTATTGATAATATTACGCATGTATAAGTTAGCAGTTCTCAGATTCATACAAACTTTGACCACTGAACAGTTCTCTGCAATGCAAAGATATATGTATATATGTATGTATATGTACATATATACATATACATAGTTACACAAGCATACCTACTTCTATACTTCATGGACAAACAGTTCAATACAATCTGCCAAGAGAATTGCATGTGACAAGAGTATAGAGCATTTTCAGTCTGTAGCTTACATCCTCTCTACTAAATGGAGGGATTCAGATGTGCTTTCCTGTTTTCTAAGCTAAGGCTAGGATTTTCAGTTCCCTAGATAAGAACGTGCCAAACTTGGAGTGCTTTTGTTCATTTACTTTAATTTTAGTTATACATATCTTGACAATCCCTACTTTCAAGGCCGTAATGACCTCCCAACAATTCCCTCCCTCTCCCTTCCCCTTAAAAATTCCCTGTGATTGGAAAATCCTTCTCCTTCATATCTACTAAAATCCTACCCATTCTTCAAAAGCCAAGAGGCAAGCCTTCATGGCATACATGTCATGCTCCATGCGCCTGCCACCTTCCTCCCCCTCTTACGCGTAATTCAGAAATTTGCTCCCGAACGCTAATAGAAGAGCAGACAGAATTGAGAGAAGCCAAGTTCCCTTCGTTCAACCTCTAAACATTTATTAAGCGCTTTTTAAGGAGCCAAGCACTGCTAAAATTGGGGCTAGGGCTTATTTGCCAGACTAAAGCAAGGTCTGAGCTGTCCACATCCTTTCCTGGCTCTAGGGTAGCGATTTCTCCATTCCCGGACCCTGCTCCCAGGGTTCCACTTTAGTTCTCACCTTCTCATGGCAGCAGTTTGGGGGTCTGGTCCTTTCCAAGCTAAATTGAGCACGGGTTCCAGCCGGTTCCAATCCAAGCACGTCCAATCCTAGTTCACGCCCTTCTGGGCCGTCGAGTAACGCCCGTAAATTTCCTAAAATATCATTTGTCTAGTCCCTAAAGTAGCCCTAATTTCCGGCAAAGTTTTCAGAAAAGTCTGTCCCGTCCTAAACGAGCCCTAACTCCCTGCAAAATTCCTCAAAGTTCGTCCAGATTTCGCAAGCGTTCAAACTTGTGACAGTTTCCCGAAATTCCAACGTGAAAGTGTTGAGTGTCAAAGTCATGGCGCTCTAGCTAAAGAGTAACCTAAAAGCCATGCTCGGATTTAACATTCAATCCTCCCGGTGGGGTGGAGCCTCCCTGAAAAAGGGAGGAGTGGTGGGAAGGCTCTTAACAACCTGGTGTGGATTCTGGGCTGAAAGAGTAAGATGAGAAAAAGTACAGAATAAGAAGGAGCATCACTCAAAGACTTAGAATCTATGTAAAGTGAATGATATCGTCCAGTTCAATAAATAACTCACCTCAAGAAATGATGTGTGAATTGACTGTCAGGAAAGCAGAATCAAGAGGAATTATTCTTTGTTTTTTTTTTTTTAATTTACCTTTTTTCCCCAATAGGATTTTGTTTTTCCAATCATATGTAAAGATAGCTTTCAACATTAATTTTTATAAGATTTTGGTTTACAAATTTTCTTCTCTCCCTCTTCCCTTCCTTTACCTTCCCCTTGTCCAAGACAGCAATCTGATAGAGGTTATACATAAAATCATTTTAAACATATTTCCATATTAGTCATGTTGTGAAAGAAAAACCAGAATAAGAGGGGAAAACCACAAGAAATAAAAAGCAAACAATTTTTTTGAGAGGTGAAAATATGATGTTTGATCAGTATTCTATCTTCATAGTTCTTTCTCTAGATGCAGATGGCATTTTTCATCCCAAGTCTATTGTCTTCATCTTGGTTCACCTCATTATTGAAAAGATCCAAGTTCATCACAGTTGAGTATCACATAATCTTGTTACCTGTATACAATGTTTTCCTGGTTCCTGCTCATTTCACTCAGTATCAGTTCCTGTAAGTCTTTTCAGGCTTTTCTGAAATCAGCCTGCTCATTATAGCTTATAGAACAATAATATTCCACTATATTCCCCAGTATATGGGCATCTACTCAATTTCTAATTCCTTACCACCACAAGAGAAACTGCTACAAACATTTTTTTGCACATGTGAATTCTTTCCCCACTTTTATGATTTCTTTGTGATACAAATCCAATAGTAATAGTGCTGGACCAAAGAGTATACATCCTTTTATAGCCCTTTAAGCATAGATCCAAATTGCTCTCCAAAATGGCTGGATTAGTTCACAACTCCACCAATAATGAATTAGTGTTCTAGTTTTTCCATATCCCCTCAAACATTTATCATCATCTTTTCCTGTCATCTTAGCCATTCTGATTGATGCGTGTGAGATGGTAACTCAGAGTTGTTTTAATTTGCATTTCTCCAAACAATTTAGAGTACTTTTTCATATAACTATGGAAGGCTTTAATTTCTTCATCTGAAAATTACCTGTTCATGTCCTTTGGCATTTATCAATCATTCTTGATTAGAGAAAAGCAAATTGAAACAACTCTAAGGTGCCACCTCACACCTATCAGAAATCATAAATGTTAAAGGGAATGAGAGAAAATAGTTACTTTAATGAATTGTTGGTGAAGTAGTGAATTGGTCCAATCGTTCTGGAGAATAATATGGAATTATACCCAAAGGGCTATAAAACTATACATCCCTTTTGAACCAGGGATACCCTTATGCGATCTGTAATCCAGATAGGTCAAACTATCCCTGTTTGGAAAAGTAAAAGGACCTGTGTGTACAAAAATATTTTTATCAATTCCTTTTTGTAAAGGGGAAATTTATGAAAATAAGTCATTCTCCAATTTGTTCATGAGAATCTTATTTTTATAAATTTGATTCAGTTCCCTATATATTTGAGATATGAAGCCTTTATTAGAGAAATTGCCCTTAAAAATTTTTCATATTATTTCATTGTCTATGTTAGCAAAAATGTAGTTTTTCTTCTTATTTCTTTTAATTAGATCTCTTTTTGCTTTTGCTTTTGCTTTGTCTGAGATCATGATTGCTACTTTTACTTTTTTACTTTGGTTGAAGCAAAATAGATTCTGAGCCAGCCCTTTATTTTAACTCTGCATATGTTTTTCCATTTCCAGTGTCTCTTATACATGACATATTGTTGGATTCTGATTTCTAATCCATTCTGCTATCCATTTGCATTTTATGAGTAATTGCATCCTATTCATATTCACAGTTACAATTGCTAACTGCATATTTCCATTTGCCCTATTTTCTTCTATTTATTCTTTTCTCTTTTTATCCTGTCCCTCTTCAAAAGTCTGTTTTGCTTTTGATCACTGTTTCCCTTAATCTGCTCTCCCTTTTGTGATTCTCTCTGCACCCCCCCAAAAAAATCTCCTCCTGTCTTATTGTCTTCCCCTCCTATTTCCCTATTGGGTAAGATATATTTCTATACCCAATTGAGTATGTACATATATTTTTCTTTTTGAACCAATTCTGATGAAAATGAGGTTCAAGGACTTCCCACCTAGTCATTTTCCTCTCTATTATAAAAGCTCTTCCTTACATACCTTTTTTACATGAAAAATATTCCCCATAGCCTATATCCCAAAGAGATCTTAGAGGAGGGAAAGGAACCCACATGTGCAAGAATGTTTGTGGCAATCCTTTTTGTAGTGGCTAGAAACTGGAAACTGAAGGGATGCCCATCAATTGGAGAGTGGCTGAATAAATTATGGTATATGAATGTTATGGAATATTATTGCTCTGTAAGAAATGACCAGCAGGACGATTCCAGAGAGGCCTGGAGAGACTTGCATGAACTGATGCTGAGTGAAACAAACAGAACCAGGAGATCATTATACACAGCAACAACATTACATGATGATCAATTCTGATGGACATGGTTCTCTGCAACAAAGAATTGTCTCAAATCAGTTCCACTTGTTCACTGAAGAAGACCATATACACCCAGAGAGAGGGATATGAAATATGGACCACAACGTAACATTTTCATGCTCTCTATTGATGTTTGCTTGCTTTATGTTGCCTTTCTCTGATTTTCTTTTTTTTTCTTGTAGATAGGATTTTTCTTGCACAACTTGTCAAGTATTTCAACATTATTAACATGTAGTGGACTTCCTACCATCTAGGGGAGGGGAGGGGACTGGGGGTAAAATTTGTAATGGAAAGCTTTGTAAAGATCAATGCTGGGGAACTACCCATACATATGTTATACAAATAAAAAGCTTTAATTAAAAAAAATAAAAAAAAATATTCCCCATACTACCTCTCCCTTCCCCTTTTTCTCAGTCCATTCCTCTTTATCACTCCTACTTTTTTTTTTTGGCGATCAGTCCAATATAATCAACTCACACTCATATCCTCTATGTAGAATCTTTCTAATGATGATAAAGTTCTTCCTACAAAGAAATATAAACAGGTCATCTCAACTGAGTCTCTTAAGATGACTCTTTAATGTTTTTTTTTTTTAATATTTTCCATGAGTCTTCTACTAAAATGTCAAATTCTACCGAATTTTCATCAGGTCTTTTCATCAGGAATAATAGAAGTCTTTTCATCAGTAATAGTAGAAATCCTCTATTTCATTAAATATCTATTTTCCCCCCTAAAGGATTATACTCAGTTTTGCTGGGTAGGTTATTCTTCATTGTAATCCTACCTCCTTTGCCTTCCAGAATAAGCTCTCCATTCCTCTAATATGTGGAAGCTCCTAAATTTTGAGTGATGCTGACTATGGCTCCATGATACTTGAAATTTTTATGGGTTTTTGAACTATTTTTTCCTTGAGTTGGGAGCTCTGGAATTTTGCTATGATGTTCCTGAGAGTTTTCATTTGATTTGAGGGGTTATTTTAAAGTTATTTGGAGGGGGATGTTGAGGGAGTTCAGCTGGATCTCAGCTTGTGCTCTGCCATCTTGGTTCTATCTCCTCCATATAACAGATATTTAATAAATTCTTATTGACTGAGTCACATTGAGATTATTCTTGGATATCACCTATATGGATACTCTTACCAGTCAGTACTCTCCATGCTTTCTCCCTTTGTAAAATTTTTGTCCAGATCTTTTGGTAAGCTCTCCTTTAGAAGATACACAAAATTGTTGGAGGCCTTTCTATAGTTCTTTTACTATTTTATAAATGCTAACTGTAATGTAAAAGTTCAAGAGACATAATTTCTGGATTGCCATTTTATTAATAATGTTACCATTTTAATAATAAAAAAAAAAGATCAGTGTCATTCTTGATTGCTAAAGATCATCATGGCAGATGGGCTTTATGTCCTTGGAAAATAAGTATTCCAGAGGATGGCAATTAACTCTGATCCTTAACAAATAATGAAGGAATGAATCTTACAATGAGGGGCTGGACCTATTGCAGTGAACTCTGATTATGTCATTTATGTCTAAATTACTAACTTTGGGCAATCTAATCAAAGAATTTATCCCTATTGAAACCTGAGTAGAACACAATGTAATTAAATTCTTTGTAAGGTTAGGTGGGATCTGATCAAAATTGAAGAAAGCCAATTCAATCTCATTATCAGTAATGTCCCTCAAAAGATTGAATTTTGAAATAAGGACTATAGAAAAAGAGGAAACCCTGGATCTCCCCAAATCATTGGTTTTTAATTTTTTTTTTCTCATTCCACACTTGGCTTGTCTACTTGTGCCATCCTGTAATGTAAACACTGACTCATTTTTGCTATGTGACAAACTCAAATTCTTTTCTGTAGTACATGTCCTTGATTATGTCATTTATGCCACTTGAAAGCCACTCATCATAATCAATGTCCTATTGCTACTATTTGTCTTTCTATTATTCTTTGGGATATATGACACTTTTATTCTGAGATCATAGTGTTCCAGAATTCACAGCCACAATTGAAAGAAAGAATGTTAAAAAAACAAAAAAACCCAAAAAAAACAAAAAACATTGTTCCATTTTGCAGCTTGAGATCACCAAAAGTATTGCTCAATTTTTCCAGACCAATCTTCCTGTTTAGTTTTGAGTCCTATTTATTAAACATATGTGACACTTGCTTAAGAATAACTCAGCAGACTACATTGTTGGTGATACCAAGAATTGGTTCAGTCTTTCTGGACCCCAGACTTATTAAACTATTTATATTCTTTGACCTAAAGAAAGAGGAAAATGACCCATAAGTACAAAAATATTCATAACAGCTTTTTTTCAATAT
Organism: Myrmecobius fasciatus; assembly: GCA_023553655.1. Taxonomy (NCBI): domain Eukaryota; kingdom Metazoa; phylum Chordata; class Mammalia; order Dasyuromorphia; family Myrmecobiidae; genus Myrmecobius; species Myrmecobius fasciatus. Next base: position 131,261 of record JAJPUD010004893.1, read on the forward strand.
AATCCCAAACTGGAAACTAAGGGGGTGTCCATTTATTAGAAGTGGCTGAAACAAGTTGTGGTATGTGAAAGCAATGAACTATTATTGTACTGTAAGAAATTATTAACTAGTTTTAGAGGAAAGTAGGAAGGTCTCAAAGAACTAATGCAGTCTGAATTGAGCAGAAATAGAATAATTTACACATTGGTAATCTTACAGAGACAAATAACAACAAGAGACTTAGCTTCAATTAATGCCATGATTAACCAGCGGACTGAAAACGAATCATACTATTCATCTCCTGCTACAGACTTTAAAATCCATTATGGATTTAAATGGATCAAATTAATTTAAAAATCTAGACTGAGATATGGATGTGGACAATGTGGGAATTTGTTTTGTGGAACTATGTATATATGTGGGGGAGAAGGGGAGATAATGGGAGGAAAAGATAAATCCTTCTCCCTCACCCCCTAATTTAAAAAAAATTATTTTAAAACAAAAAACCTAACTCAGTGGACTTTCCTTAGTTGCTCATGCAATTGCATATTATAATTGTTTTTCCAGTGTGAGTGGTAAAGCTCTATTTTGATGACTAGACTTTACTGAGGAGGCTGTAAAATATTTGAGCCTCAGCATATTTACTACAATGCTATTTGAGAATGGAATTCTAGATAACTTTTGATTAGAAGATTTTTTTGCTTAGTCTGTAAACTTTGGTTGTTAACTCTTTTGATAGAGAAAGTAACAAGGGTGCTTGCTTTCAAATTTCAAAAGTATTTATTAACACTTTCTATTTACTTAGCTATTTACATATGTATACATATTTTTTTCTCTATAATATACATATATAAGTGACAATAGACACCCTTATTTTTCAGATGTGGTAACTAGGGGAGGAGTGAAACATCTAATATAAGTTAAATGCTTTATTCATAGATTGCTATAAATTTAATTTCCTCATTTGAAAATAAGGGGTCTCTTATATTTCTAAGGTTTTTTCCAGGTCTAAATCTTATTTTGATAATATCCTATAATATTAAGACTAAAGGTCTTCACCACTACATCGTGATGCTTACCGGTCCATTTCAATGCTTTTTTTTAGGATAGATGTTCATACATGTTTCATTTTCCCAAGGGAAGTACCAGTGGATTGGTAACAAACACATCAAGGAATTGAAGCTGTTGTTTTATTGTTTGCCCTACCTTCTAGAAGAGAATGACAAGGTCTGGAAGTTGATGCCATATCATGCAAGTGAATTGGATTTAAATGAGGCAGGGAGCCATCTGGATCCCATGGAAAAATACAGATCAGGATGACTAGAGATGACTCTGGATATTGTGGGAGACCTTAACTTTTTTAAGCTAAGGTCTGTAGCAAGTCTCAGTTTGACTAAGGCAATCTCCCATTCATTCACTGATTAAGGGTAGGTATGAACTGAGGCAAAGAATGGCCCCTTTAACCTAGTCAAAAAAAAAAAAAAAATCAATCTGTGAAGGGAAAACCCTCAAGATTTCTGACCAAAACATAAACAATTGCTATTTTGAGTAATTAGGACCCAAAGACTCAGTTGGGGGAGGAGAAGAATGGCACTATTAGTTGGTCAATCAATGAGAGCCAGAGGGATCTGGATTTAAGGCATGGTCCTTAAGAAAGCAAGCTAATTTGTAAACTTTTTTTTTCCTGAGGCAATTGGGGTTAAGTGACTTGCCCAGGGTCACACAGCTAGGGAATGTTAAGTGTCTGAGGCCAAATTTGAATTCAGGTCCTTTCTGACTTCAGGACTGGTGCTCTATCCACTGCACCACCTAGCTGCCCCTAGCTTATAAAGTCTTGCTAGGTTTCAGTGATCAAAATTTATATTCCCTTATATTGCTGTAAGTGGGCAGAGAAAGAGTAGGGAGCAAAGTATTTAAGTACCAATGATTTGAACTCATTCCCTCTGCATTCTTCTATTTCTTACATTATGAGGAAACAAACAGGATCCTTTCCAGCCAATTATGTAAAATACTGATCATTTATAGTATTAGCACCTAGATCCCAGAGTTGTGAGGATCCAGTGAGATAATACTTATAAGACACTTTGCAAACCTCACAATGCTATGATACTGGCGTTTTTATTTTTATACCTAATTGTCACAATGCAGTGATCATTACTTTATAATTATATATATGTATTAGAAGTCTTGACCTCTGGCAAGTAAGACATTACTATGTTATTTCCATTTTAGAGTTGGGGCAACGAGTCCTTTGAGCCACTTGCTCAAAGACAAACCGCTAGTTTTTGGAATTTATTAAAATGTGTAGGAAACTTACAAGCATAATTCAGTTTTACTTTTCAAATCCAACACTATGTTCCTCTTGGATGCAAAGCGATACACAGAGCAAAGTACTACAGCTCAGGGGCAGCAAGGTTCAGGGTACCATCGATCGTTCCCAGCCAATAAATAAACTCCAAGCTTAGCCCCGCCCCCGGGAGCCTAGACTTGGGCTCAGCGGCGCGCTGCTCCACGACAGCAGGGGGCGCTGTCCGCAAGGAGGCTGCCCGGCCGGCCGTGGCGCGCCCAGTATGGAAGGTCCGCTCCGACCCGGATGGTTCGGCTTTGGGTTCTGCGGCTTCGGCCAGGCCCTGGGCTCGGAACAGGCGCTGCGGGGCAGCTTACACGGGCCCGAACCGCTGGTGGTGGGAGACATCGGAGAGGTAGAACGGGAGAAAGCGCCGGCGGAGGCCACGGAAGTCGTCCAAGTGCGGCCGAGCTGGAGCTTCACGGGCTTCCTGACTCGTGAGTCCTGGGAAAGGGGATGGGGCCCCTCCCTGTCCCGCCTCCCCTTCCTCCTCCCACCACTCCTCCTTCTTTGGCCCCTCCTTCGTCATCCTTCTTTCTCCCTTTCCCTTCTTCCCCTTTCCTCCCTCAAGTCTTCTCCCCCCCCCTTTTTCTCAGTTCCTCCTTTCCCCCTTCTTCTTTTGCCCCTCGGACTCTCCCCTTCTTTCTCTTTCTCCCTCTCCTCCCTCTTTTACTCATTTCCCCCTCCACTTCTAGTTTTCCTCTTCTCTGCCCTCTCCCTCTCTCCTTCTCTCCCTCTTTCACTTTGCTCCTTTCCTTCCCCGCTCCATTTCCTCTTTTCTTCCCATCCTTTCCCCTTTCCATTCTCCTTGTTCTTTTCTTCCACTTCTTTTTTAGACCTTCCTTTCCCCTCCTTCCACAGCCCCCTACCCTTTTGAGGCTTAGCATCCCCAGAACTTGCCCCATTCCAGTGGAACTTCTTGTGCACCCCTCCATCCCAGTGAAGCTCTTTGACTGATGCCCCTTGTCATGGGCTTACACAATGTTTCCACACCACACCATTTTTGTTAGGTAGAAGATAGCCTGGAAGGCTACAAGATTTCCCATGAACTTTCACACAAAAATTGGGTGGGAAATTATTTTCTTAGTGGACCACTGGTTTCTGATAAGCCAGTTTTTAGCTGTACTTGGAAGACATTTTTGGTCTTAGAACTACCATGGAACTACCCATTTGTTACACTTGCTATGGCAAGTTAATGCAAATGCAAAATGATTTTTTTTTTAAATGCAGACTTGTCTAATGCTAGACTTGTGGGTTTTGTTCATCTAGCAAATCATAAAATAATTTCTGAAGTTTTATGTCTGAATGGACAGGGTGAATGTTAATGCAAATGCAAAATAATTTTCTTTTTAAAAATGCCAGCTTGTCTGATGCTAGACAGGTGGGTTATGTTTATCTAATAAATCATAAAATAATAATTTTGAAGTTTTATATCTGGATGGACAGGGTGAAGAACAGATGTAAGATGGGGTAGTTCCAAGTTCATGTTTAGGTTCTAGAAGAAAATCAGGAAGTAATAGTGATGTTGCAGGGCTACCATCATAGCCAAGTTAGGGAATGGATGGCTTATGGGGAATCATTGGCCTGTGTGTGTCATGATTTCTTGGGGAGATCTCTGACTGTAGAGTTCTTTGATTTTCATTTATACAGCCTCCATACCTAGATACGCATATGCCCCTTCTCAGTGTGCACAATTCCACACCACCCACAGGCCAAGGGCAGGGTACCCCCCCATCCCCTGTCTCCAGCCTACAACTCCTGGTAGCCAGCCCCCAAACACCAAGGTTTCTCCCTCTCCAGGAGACAGGCGCCTGGTGCTATCTGGCTCTGTGAATGGGCAGCTCTTCGGTTGCAGGGATTTGCTGGCTTCAGAGCAGCACCTGATTGTGCTGCGCATGGAGGCCGAGGGAAGCCCAGCAGAGATGCAGGCCTGGGCTGCAGCCCCTGAACTACAAGGGACCCCCCTGTGGACACGACAGATCTTGCAGCAAAGAGACCCCCTGAACCCTGCTTTGCTACCCTTAGCGCCTGAGCCTGGGTGGTACATGAGCCCCACACAGCCTTTCTCCCAGCCCCTGTGTCCTGATCTGAAGGCCCGCCAGCTGGTGTTGGGGGCAGAGCATGCCCTGCTGCTGGGTGGAATGGGGCAGGTGTATACGTGGGGCACAGGCAGGTAAGTGAGTGGGAGCCCTGAGCCAGCAGTGGGCGGCCCCAAGCAGAGAGCTCTGTAACCCCAGTGCCGGTCTCTCTTTGCTCAGACTTGGACAGCTGGGCCATGGGGCCCTGGAGGCAGAGCTGACGCCCCGGCCAGTGGAGGCACTTCAGGGGCTAGCCATGGCCCAAGTCGCAGCTGGCGGATGGCACTCCCTCTGCGTGAGTGGTGAGCTCCCTTTCCTTGTTCCTTGGTAACTTGGGATCCTTCCCTCTACCCAGTTAGAGATCTCCTTAGGGGTGGTAATAGGTGGTAATAAGCAGAAAGCCTTGGATAGGGCCCTGGCAAAGGGATGCTGGCCAAGTCTGGAGATAAGTTAGGTATTTATTAAGTAGCTGGGCCACTGTGGGGGATACAAAGATATTAAATTGTGGCCTCCTCTCGAGGACCTACTTAGTACTTCAGGACCTGAATGAAGTAATAGTCATAGCATAGAGGAGGAGGCTCCACCATCCAACCTGCAGGTTGCAACTCTTTCCAGCCTCTCCATCCTTTGGGATTCATCTCCCATCCTTATCTATATCTTTGTCCATGTCTACCAACTCATGTGTCACAGCCATTTCCAGCAATGCTCATCCCTCTCCCTGCCTTCCCTCAACTGTAATAGGTCTTTTGTGCTTCTTCACATGGCACAGCTTACCTCATTTTTCCTCCCCTTTCCTCTTCTCCCAGTATAATCCCATTCTCATCCCCAATTTCCTTTTTATATCATCACCTACACCTTCTAAGTATACTCCTTCTAACTGTCCTGACAAAGTTGCAGTTCTCAGGAGCTACACTATCATCTTCCCATGTAGGAATGTAAACATTTTAATCTTTAAAACAAAACTGGGTTTTTTCTTCTTCTCTTTACCTTGTTATGCTTCTTTGAGTCTTGTATTTGGGGATTAAATTTTCTGTTCAACTTTGGTCTTTTCATCAGAAATGATTGAAAACCCCAATTTCCAGCTTTTCCTCTGAAAGATAATGCTCAGTTTTGCTGGGTAGTTGATTCTTGATTATAGTCTTGATTATAGCTTGGACTATAATATCATCTTCCAGGCCCTTTGATCCTTTAATGCAGAAGTTACTAGATCTTGGGTAATCCTGATTGTGGCTCCTTAGATATTTGAATTGTTTGTTTCTGGCTGCTTGCAGTATTTTCTCCTTGATCTGATAATTCTGAAATTTAGCTACTATATTCCTTAAAGTCTTTATTTTTGGGGTCTCTTTCATGAGGTGATCAGTGGATTCTTTCAATTACTATTCCATCCTCTGATTCTAGGATATCAGCATAGTTTTCTTTCTTGAAAGATGTCCAGGCTTTTTTTTTCATCATGACTTTCAGAGAGACCAATACTTCTTAGATTGTCTCTCCTAGAGCTATTTTTTAGGTCAATTTTTTTTTTTATTTCACATTTTTTGCTTTTTGCTGAGGCAGTTGAGGTTAAGTGACTTGCCCAGGGTCACACAGCTAGGGAATGTTAAGTGTCTGAGACCAGATTTGAACTCAGGTCCTCCTGACTTCAGGGCTGGTGCTCTACCCACTGCACCACCTAGCTGCCCCTGATCCATCTAGTCTTAATTAACATCCCATTCCTCTTCTATTCATTCTTCAAAATTCTCTATAATCTGGCCTCTTACCTTATTATTCAACTGAAACTTCTCTCTCCAGTATTATCAATGATCTCTTAATTGTTCTATCTAATGGCTTTTTCTTCAGTCTTAATTCTTCTTACACACACACACACACACCCTCTCCCATGAGTTGGGGTTAACTGGCTTGCCCAAGGTCATATAGCTAGGAAATGTTACATCTTTGAGGCTGGATTTGAACTCTGATCTTCCTGATTCCTGGACCAGTACTCTATCCACTGCATCATCCAACTGCCCAAAGTCTTCGTTCTTGTTGATCTCTGCAGCCTTTGATCCTGCCCATCATCCTCTTCTCCTGGATTTTCTTTCCTATTCAATTTCATTTGCTGCATCTTGATTACATCACTAACCAAGGCTCTGTTCTGGGCTTTATCTTCTCTCTTAAGACTGTCTCAGTTGTTACAAATTTTTCCCCCCTACTTCCTACCCCTCCCCTAGATCGAAGGATATCCACTACATGTTAATTATGTTAAAATACGTCAAGTCTTATTTCTACCTTTGCAGCATATATAGTCCTGTCCCCTCCCAAGCTTTTATCATCTCGCACCTGCACCACTGCAATAGCTTTCTACTTTGTCTCCTTGCCTTCGGTCCCTCTCCATTCCCATCTAGCCTTACTTGGCAGTCAAGATGATTTGTCCTAAATTGTTGGTCTAGTTATGTCTCCCCTAACCTCCAGAGTCAAATATCAAGTGCTGTTTGGCATTTTAAAACCCTTCATTACCCTTCTCACCTTACCAGGTTTCTTGCACTTTTTTCTCTTAAGATCCAAGTACAGTGGCCTCCTGGTTGTTTCTCAGACACTCCATCTCTCAGTACTGTTCTTTATCATTAGCTGTCTGTCATACCTGGAATGCTGTCTCCACTTCCACCTCCTGACTTCTGTGATGATTCAGCTTAAATACTACTTTTTAGAAAGCCTTTCCTGGTCCATTGGCTCCTAATGCCTTCCCTCTGATACTGCCTCTCATTTACACCAAATAGATTTTATATGTACAAGGCTGTTTGTATTGTTGTCTTCTCCAGTAGAATTGGAGTTCCTTGAAGACAGGATTAATAGTATTTTTGCTTTTCTTTGTATCCTTAGCACTTGTGGTTGGCATATAGTTAACAAATACTTGACTGTTGACCAGTTGTAGCAGCTAGAGTTCACCACACGGCCCTGCTGAGAAAATATGTAGTCCCATCTGCTTTCTATAAGTGCTAACTGTAAAGAGATTTTTTTTTCCCCTCAGAGGCGGGTGATCTCTATATCTGGGGCTGGAATGAATCTGGGCAACTTGCATTGCCTTCCAGAACCATAGCAGAAAGAGAGAAGACAGTGGCAGGTGGTAAGGAGATACATTTTATTATTTGGCCCCTCTCATTTCTTTCACTCTGGTCCCACAGGATGCCCACTTAATTATAGCATCCCTAGCCATCCTCTCACCACAAAATCCGCACAGTCCCTTTATGAGTCCACTGCAGAAACTCTGCCAGCTTTTGCTGTTGATTTTCTCAGTAAACAGAATTGCTTCTTTGTCCCTGAGCTTCTGAGCTCTCCTTGTGCAGTCCTGGAGCAAAGATACCAGCCAAGGATGGGGATGGAGACCTTGCTCAGTTCATATCAATTCAGCCTTTCCCAGCATTACTAGATCTTCCCAGTGGCTCAGAGGTCATCAAGGCCAGCTGTGGATCCCGACATACAGCTGTGGTGACTCGTAAGTAAGGCTGGGCCTGAGATTACTTGGTGATGGAGCACTTGGTGGGTGACTGTGGCACTAGCCAGCTTCATCAGCTTCTGGCTGGGAAAGTAAATGGAGGAAGACAATAAAATAATGGGGATTAGAGGCTGCCAGTAAGGCTAAGGATTTCTGATAGGACTGAGGCAATTTTCCACCACAGCAAATAAAACACCAACCCAACTCTACATCTAGGCTTGGTCTATTCACTATGAGAAGCTTCTGGACATCTTGGAGAACCTCTTTAAGTTAACTGTTGGCTGATTATTAAATGCCTTTGTGAGGGACAACATGGTGACTGCCTCATTTCTGTTGTTTCAATTGTAGGAGATGGTGAACTCTTCACTTGGGGCTGGGGTAAGTAACCTTACCTGCAGGAAAGCCAGGGGAAGAAGTACTGCAAAATTCATGCCCACAGTAAAAAAAAGTGAAGGGCCCAAGACTAAGGAGAGGGTCGTAGGAGGTCCAAGGCTAATTTTTCTGGCCCTAAGGACTGTGTAGTCCAATGCAAGAACCTCAGACCCAGCAGGCCCTTCTATTTGTTGTCTACAAAGAAAGGGGACTAGAGGAAGGCTAGCGGTAACCCTTTTGGCTTTTCCCAGGTGTTTTCAAGTAGTACTTGGCATGCTGGGGTTTTTAGATTTTCCAGTTATCATTGGTATTCCAGGGTTGATGGTGGCAACTTGAAATAATTCCCTTCTCCTGTTAAGAGACTTGGAAGGTGGAGGTGGTGATGACGGAAAGATGGGTTATTTCCTCATAAGTCACAGGTTGTAAGGTTGGTGAAAGGGAATGGCAGGGAACATTTGTTTTTATGTTTACTTCCAGGTAAATACGGGCAACTTGGTCACAATAATACTGCCAGTTTGGATCGACCCCAACGGGTGGATTATTTCAGAGATAATCTGCTCCATGTGGAAACTGTGATATGTGGGCCATGGAATACTTATGTGTATGCTGTGAAAGGGAATACCCTACCTTCTAGCTAACTGGATAAAACTCCATTGTGGTTGAAGAATCTAAGGCAATTTTATGTACTTTTTATAGGTGCTGAAAACAAAAGAAAAAAAGGATGAAAAACTCTTGCCCCTGTTTACCATCTGTATTGGTATTGGCAATTATCAAAAAACCAAAAGATTAGTTGGGGACATCCCTACTTCCTCTAGCCCAACCCTAAAATTTGCTTCATTAAAAAAAATCTTGAAAACTTTCAGTAAAATAATTCAGGCCTCCTAAAGTTATCTCTTATTTTTGGCAGTTTTGAAATGCTAATGACAGATATGTAATTATGTATTAAAGCTAACCTCTGGAGGGTCATGAAAACTGGGGTCACAAAAGTTTGTCAACAGTACAAAGTTTAGATACAACCATCCAAAATCTAAAAAATGCATAATGAATTCAAGGTGTTTCTGACACTTGTTCTTAGCTACATTGTGTGACTTCACTGAAGCCTTGGTTCTAAACATACGTTTTGCACTGTGCATGCACATATATTACCAGAAATATCTCAGTTTAGATTTAAGATGGAATCACATAAAAATTTCTGGTGAAAATGGGTTGTGGATGGAAAAAGTTTAAGAGGCTCTATTCTCTGTGATGCTACCATACTTTGATTTCAGAGGTATTGCTTCAGGCAAAAAAAATATTTATAACCCAAGTCTCTGGGGATGCATCTCTTTTCCACTTGGACCAAGTTTCAAAATCCTAGTTTAGGAACTGAACTCAATATTTACATAGGAAGCAGATGTATTTGGGGTGAAGGGAAGGTAGCATATTCTTCATTGAGACAAAAACCTTCCTACTTTGTAGAGATGTTTCACATTTTATTTTATTGAAATGTTTTACTTTGCTATAATTCAATTTATTTTATATGGTACAATGGAGAGGGACTGGGGTTCAAATCAGTTTTACCTCTCAAGAAGAGGTAGTCATATAAGAAGCAATCATTGTGAAGAGCAGCAAAGTCTCCTTGGAGCTAGATTTTCTAAGCCTTAATTTTCTAATTTGCAAAGGGAATTCTTCCTAAGTTGAAATCTAAAATCCTCCACATATGTATATTTGTATGAGTACTTAGAAGGCCTGGAAAATAGTTTTGTGAGTCCTTTGCTTGAAATGTCCACTGTGAAATGACGATATACAGGACAAATTCACATACAAACTTTTGAGAACCATTTAATGTGACAAACATAGCAGCATGTGCTCAAGCATACAAATTAATAAAAAGTGCTGTGGGGGAGAGCCAGAGTGATAAAAGTACATAAAGCATGATTCTTTAGCATTGTGAATGATAACCAAGGCAGTTCCCTAGCACTAGAAAGAGTTTTGGATTTTTACTCTCAAAATCAATAACCAATTTTGTAAACTATCCCTTAACCTCAATCTTACTGTACAAGAGGAAGGTAAACATGACAAAGACAATAGACTCAGACAAGAATGAGAGCTGACTAGAGAGGACACACACATAACTGCAAAGTTAAGAGGAAAGAGATTTAACAACCAAAATAACTAAAGACAACATATAAATAAAGGAGGCGGGGGAGGGAAGGGGCAAGTTTTTTTCCAGGGATTAGCCTAATCTTCCCAGTCAATTCTTTGGCAGTATTTTATGTTTTCCTTATAAACTGTTTCAGTTTCAAATGCAGAATATATGTACTGTACTTTTAGTAGACTGTCCTAAGTGATATTGAAGGGGATATCCTTTTGAGAAGAGATAAAGCTAAAGGGGTTAATTCATTAAAAATTCACAAACCAAAAGTTTTTAAAAGTCTATAAGTCAAAATTACACCGTGAAAAAGTATAAACTATACAAGGGAGGGATTGATTCAACCAGCCATCTTCTATTCCATTAAAGGAACAAAAATGACACCCTTAAACTCATTTAAGTGAGTTAAGGAATAGAGCTAAAAACTATAGATCTTTTAGAACATTCAAATTTACACTTTTGAGTTATTTACATTAAGCTAAGTTAACTTTATTTAGAGTTAATGAAGAATTACTGATTAAGACTAAGTCCCTAGGACCAGCTGGACCGATAAAAGGTATGTGCACCATGGCTATAACCTTTTATCAGTCCCTGGGCTTTGGGTCCAGTCACTGGTTTAAACGTCTCCTTAATTGAAAATAAGCCTGAAATAAAAGATATATATAGATATATACACAAGCCACCCCAGTGTCTTTACATCCATTGTTAGCACAGCAGGGAGGATGCTGAAGGCCTTCTCAGGACTGGATATTGGTAGAATTGAGGATTCGAGAAGGGACGTCAGATCTGGAAGCCTTTGAAAGTTCTCGCTGTTGGAAGAGAAAAGGAGTCAGGAAAATTGAGGGAAACTGGTGGGATGGGGGTGGGAAGCTGTCAATTCAATGAGGGATTCCTCTTTTTCCCTCCCTTCTAGCACAGCAGCTCTGGGAAATCCCAATAGCAGGAGATAGTCAAGCTTCTCATAACAACAAGCGGAGGGTGGGGTGGGATTGAGGGGAGGTAATATGGCTTTGATTTAGACAAAGGCCATATTTTAGTCATCAGTCCCATCAAAAGTTGTGTTAAGGACATGAGACGGGAATCTGTGCATTTGGTCAGTCACAATAAATACTTAGGTGCACGTACAATTCCCCTCCAAGCCACAATGGGCTAGGAAAGAGATCTCGTCTGGGGAACAGAAATGCCAAAATGTCCACAGAACTTTTGGGCTCAGGTGAAGAACTAGTGCCCAGGGAAGCAAAAAGGTCAGAAAGATTGGCCATTGTTCCCTCTATAGACCATGGGTCGGGCATATCTACCAATCCCTGGGGCTGGAAGCCCTGTGACCTGCTGATGATTTGATCTCATGCTGGAGCACATGGTATGAAAAGGTAAAGGCCAAGTTATAAGAAGATGTTAATGAATGTTAGGCTGAAATAGGTAGTACCAGAGCTGGGAAGACAAAGCCATGCCACAAACTCCTAAGGATCCCTTCCAGGAAAACATCAGGCACAAAAATAGTGGGGTTTGTAGGAATTTCAAAAAAACAGAGAAAAGGGTTCCTCAGTTATCAGATGGCAGATACAATGCTCATCCTTTTGTAGATGGAGCTACTACCCATGGAATATGCTGCTGCTGAAAAGAAAACCAAGCAACCTCCATTTCAATAACTGAAGAAGCAATGATGTCCAGTGTGTCACCAACTCCTACACTATGACATCATGCTGGGGGCCTGGCTCCTGCTGACAACTTAGCATAAAGCCATGGAGTGACATCATCTGGAATCTCCCAAACTTAAGTCTCCCTGGGCCTGGGTAGCCTATTACAACTGAACAGGAAGGTCCTGAAGGAATAATAACAGCTGCAATTACAATTACATTTGCATTGTGACATTTGCAAGGTGCTTTACAGGTGAGATTTCTTTGTTAGAATAAAGGTGTTAATAGCTATTGTTAGATGTTAAATAGGGATGAGAATATCAAACCAAGCCAGAGGGCTCTCCAACGACCGGTGTGGTGCTTTGATCAGCATGCAGCGCTATTCTGGAAAAATATCGGCCCTTCAATGCCTCAAATATCCAAGCAGCTTCATGCAGCAGAAACAGGGAGAGCAGGCAAGTGAGCATTAGCTAGCTTACAGTAAAGGGAAATGAAACAGTCTAGTATGATAAGGGTTAGTGAGGCATATACTCCATGAAATAATCAGCACACAGGCCCAAAGGAACTAAATACTGGAAGCACACAGTCAGGGTTTCATCCCTCCATTCCCCAACAATAATTAGGTTATCTTATGTTATTCTTTTATGGCATGTGCTCACACTAGAGTGGGTGAGTTAAGCTTTTCAAGTCAGAAAATTGCCATTTCAAGAAATCTGCCTGGCTTTAAATGGATCTGGGAAAATAAGTCACAGCAAGTTTTCATAAGGTGATTCAATATTTGAGAGATTAAGAAACCTGATAGTCTCAAGCTTAAAAATCTATTTATTAGGTTTTCCTGCTTCCCTTTGCCCAAGGATTCTGGTAAATGTGACTAAGCCCATCAGTTAGTACAAAGCTTTTCCCAGATGGTAATGAAGCTGATAGATGTTAGGTAGGTTTGAAGAAAGAAGGGACATGCAGGGACATACAGACCTGAGACCCAATAGATGAGCAGTCAAAGGGGGAAGGGTCCTTCTATAGAATAAAGAATTGAGAGAGTTACCAAGAACTCCACCAAGAGAACACTAAGGTGGTCATTGTATGAAGGATTTAGAGTTTAGGGGAATTTTCTTCTGCAACCAAGGAATAGTTTGTCTCAGACAGAAGGATTCGATTTGGAAGTCCAATCATCATAATCAACTTTCCTCTTGCACAGGATTTCCCACCAAGACAAGAAAGGCTTCTTAGCCCCCAAAGCTGACCCTGTCCTAACTAATATCTTATGCTCCCCCTAGGAATTCCCCCCATTCCACCCTGACTGTGTGCTCCCCAGAGATTGGTAGATTTTAGAAAAGAAAAATTACCGCAAACTCAGAATAGGTGCTGGCAACAGAATTAATGGTGAGGTTACGCTGAACAGGGGCCGAGTAGGGACACCCACCAGTCAGGATGCTGCCACTCAACTCAATGTTCTCTTTGTTGTGCCCCTGTCTGCCCAGGGGGGCTGCCTTTTGCCCCAAACGGCTTGGAGTCTTGGATGGCTGGTCAAAGTAAGCAGAAGGAAAGAAAGAAAAGTGAGATATCCTTCACACAAATTGTTAATTACAATTTCAAAAGTCACCAAAAGAATTCAAAAGGATGGTCATGTGTCCTTGTACTAAAATGCTTTATTGGTGTGGGCCCTCGCTTTCACTGATACAGATTGCAGCCCCTTTAGAAGTCCTGAGAGTTAGCCAAAAATGCAAAAAAAAAAACCTGGAACCAACCTGGGGATGCCCCAACCAGTGGGGCCAAGCCTGAAATCACAGAGTGTGAGAAGTTTTTCTAGTCTGGTCGGAACTGCTGGATCTTGCCTGCCTCTAGTCTAAGCCTTTGAGAGCCCACGGCCACAGGGTGGGATGCAGTGCTGGTATGTTGTGGGTACTTATTCAGAATGGGAAGACCCAATGTGATACTGAACACTCACATCTCAAATGTGCTTTAAAGAGCCCTCAGCAAATGTTTTTGAGGACATTCCTTCTCCATTTGCAAACTCTGGGAACATAAAGGACTCCAAGCTGGACATCCTGCTACACAGAAGCACAGTCTGTTCCCAGCAACGATCTAATGAGGTATTACCTCAAAAGTGGGCCCCCAAGACATGGGAAGTCCATCACCAAACCCTTATCATCCTTATAACCCAGTCACATCACCATCCTTCTGTGATTACTACCTAATATTATTGTAATAGTCTAGTTCAGCCTACACAATTAATGCTCCAGGATCACTGGCAAAAACCACTATTTTGACAAGTAGAATTACAGGGTATAAGTGAATGCAAACAAACTGACCTTGCCTCCAGTAGGTGGAGGGCGAGACACTGGGGAGTGGTAGACAGTCCCACCGAAGACAGAGCGGATGGTGCTATTGGGAGTGACAGTGGAGACTGTGGTGGAATTAAGCTGAAGGGGAAGAGGGGAAGAGCAGGGAAGTTAGTGGCGTGATTGAGAGCAGCAATGTGTTAACATTCTGAAACATCTCTGGAAATCAGTCTCCTCTCCAGAACAGACCAAAACAAAGATAATTATACTTGATGAAGCATTCACCATGTTTGATAAAGGGAACATAGTTCAGGGACCTATAAAATTCTACAAGGCTTAATGTTCAGCTGGAATTAACCATTAACTTTCAAGTTATGACTAAGAAGTAAGGGAGAACAATTTTGATACAAATCAGGGAAAATAACTAATCTTTCAAAGTAACTTTGCAAAGGAAGATTATCAGTGAAATACAGCCCCCTCACCCCAGCCCCTGCAGAAAGCATGCTCACTTTACCTTTCGGACTTTGCCTGGCGTGTTGGGGCCCAGTACGCGCCGCTTGCTGGGCGTCCGGGGTGTACTGCCATACAGCATCTCTGTTTCTGTTTGCTGGGTCTTCTTGAGCTGCTGAAAGAAAATCACAAAACCAGGCAGTCAGCCACCAGTGCTCCAGCACAGGGGGAGGCAGGAGGGAGCGAGGAAAGCCAAAGAACAGTAGAAATCACCACTAAGCATCTCTCTGTGCTGTCTCAGCCCCAAACAACTATTGTCTTTTCCAGACTTACTCTCTCCTGCTTTGCTTTTTCTTTCTCCAAACGATGCATCTCCCACTGTTCCGTCACATACTCCATGAATTTCTGCCCATTCACCACAAAGGCCTTTGAGTGTTCTTGCTCCCATTGTTCAATCCGCATCTTCAACTCTTCTTCCAACTGGGGCCATAAAGATAGACACCATTATTGCTATCATACCTTTCCTATACCTAAGACTCCAGTGACTGGTCTCCTACTTCTGTTCCAGGGGAGCTGATGGAGAAAATTAAGGGAAGACCACACGGCTAGGCAGGGAGAGCATCACAGTGGAAGGGCATGGCCTTCCAAAATCAGCTTCATCCCTTATTATCTGACTTTGGGGAAGACATTTCACTGGGCCTGAGTTTCTGAAGCAGTAACAGAAGGGGACTGATCTCTCCTCCAGGAACCAGACCACAAAGCATGGTTCATTTGAAACATCAGAGGATGAAAGGCTGGGATGAACAAGACCCACAGCCTTTTGTCCTCCTCACTGGGTGGTCCATGGTGACCCTGATAATCTTAAGAAGCTCTCTCAAGTCAGTCTCTATCAAAAAAACCTTAGTCCAGATTGGGAGTGCTTCCAGGCAAATGGCAAATAACAGTGGAGAAGGCTGTCTCTCTGGTGGTGGAAAGTATTTAATGAATTTCAATTTTGTTTACCTGGGTCCAATTATAGTTTCAAAGGAACCTTTGAGGTTGGGCAAGATCTAGTAGAGATTCATTAATCCAACCATTAAAAAAACAATGCCAGCATTCTGCAGGATTCTCTATCTACTCAGAGGCTTTAAGTGAATTAAATTTTGGACAAAAGAAATCTCAAGTGACAGTTTTCTAGAGTGAGTAAAGAACTCTTAAGGTTTTCATTGTGAGACCCAAAACACAATACATACCTTAGGCAGAGTTTTTTGAAGCTTGGCTCTTTGTTTCTCTTCCTTCAGGAGATTTCCACCCCTATTTGTAAAGCGGCTGGGATCTGAAGCTTTTCTCTAAAGAAAAAAGACTTGGATTAGAACTCATGGTCAACTAATAAATGCCAGCATAGCAAGAAGTCATTTCATGGAAATCCTTAAATCCTACAAAACTGTACTCTTTAGCAGATGGAATATGAAAGACCAATAAGGTTCTTTTTCCATGCTAAGCTGCACTGTAAGAAAAAAAAAAAAAGTAGTCTCAACTCAAGTACAGGAGAAGGTGGCAAGAAGTGGCTGGTGGTAGTCATTAGGTCTCACAGCCAGGTTCAGAAACCTAATGTAAAACTCAAGGGAAGAGGGTTTACTCAGTTGTTTTCAGGACCATGTATGACAATTCAGAAAACTTCAATTACCCTCCCTCCAAAAATCAAGAAAATTACCTCAAATTCTAAGAAAAGCTTCCAGCTGTCTTCCCATTTCTGAACTCCTTCAAATAGCTCTTTGTGAGTTTCATAGTATTGCTTCAACTGCACAAGTTCTACATCATGGAGTTGGAGCAGGGTCTCTGTATATTCCTCTGCAAAGGAGAAAGAATCCAAGGTAAGCAAGGAGCATTTTTCTTTTTATTTCAATAGCATTACAATAAAGTTACTCTTTCTGAAAACAATTAGTACCTTTCCATTCATCCCATATTGAGAAAAGCCTATTTTTTCCTTACCTTGTTGGCACCTGGTCTCCATCTACTAAAAATGATCTCTAATCAAATCCAATAGCTTTCACTCTTCACTTTGACTAACCAATAAATATTTACTAAGGGCCTATGTGCCAGGCACTGTTGTGTTCTGGGCATACAAATTTTAAAAAAAAGTGAATCTCTAATTCTATCAGAAGAGACATGGAGCTATAGTGTCAACAGAATAAACAAAAACTAAATACCAAGTAGTTAAGAAAAAAGGACAGATACCAGTAGTTGGGAAGGATCAAGAAAAGCTCCATGTAGGAAGTACTTAATTTATGTCTTCAAAAAAGTGGGGGGTGAGGAGGCAACTAGGTGGCTCTGCAGATAGAGCACCAGCCCTGAAGTCAGGAGGACCCGAGTTCAAATGTGGTCTCAGACACTTAGCATTCCCTAGCTGTGTGACCCTGGGCAAGTCACTTAACCCCAATTGCCTCAGGGGAAAAAAAAGTGAGGGGATTTTACTTTATCTTTTTCCCCAGAACTTGAATAATATTTCCCTAGTTACATATAGTTTTAAGCATTAATTTTTCTAAGATTTTAATTTCCATATTTTTATTTCCTCCCTTACCTTTCCCCTCAACAAGACAGCATTCTGATACAAATTCTTTTAAACATATTCCCACATTTGTCATGTTGCAAAAGAAAAATAGGACCAAAAGGGCAAAAAAAAGGATGAGAAAGAAAATACAAACAAACAAAAAAAGGTGAGAATATTATGCTTCAATCTACATTTGATTCAGATTTATTCTTCATAGTTCTCTCTCTGGATGCAGATGGTATTTTCTATCAGTCTATTGCAATTGTCTTGGATCAATGTATTCCTGAAAACAGCTAAATCTATCATTGATGATTGTACACAGAATTAGCAAGATTATGTGATAATGTTCTCCAGGTTCTGCTTGAAGTGAAGGAATTTTAAGAGGCAGAGGAAAGACAATAACTTTCAGGCATAGGGAGAACCAAAAGCAAACACATGTAAATAGGAGTTGGAGTAAATAATATGTGAGGAAGAAAAATGTCAGTTTGGCTGACAAGAAGTTAAGGATAATGCTTTGAATTGGCAAAACTGGAGGATGTAGAAAATAGAGTTGCTTCTCAAAGAATTAAGATGATGGGAAGGGAAAGACCAATTTGAGATATTTTTGGTATATACAGTTTAAAATACTCAACAGGCAGATGGCAAAATAGGACTAAAGTTTGAGAGAAAGCCTGGGGCTAAATATCTATGGACTGAGGAGACCCCTGCATAGATATAATTATACCCATGGAAGCTGATGAGGGCCTAGGAGGAAGCCACAGAGAAAATACACAGTTGGGGGATCTTGATATGGAACATCACAGTTTGAATAATCCAAAAGCTAGGAGGGGAGAGGGTATGGTCACCAGCAAAAGGGAGCAGAAAGGATTTAGGAGAGGAGAGAGTTGGAAATGGTGTCAAATTCAACTGAGGGGTTAAGAATGAGAACTGAAAAAAAGAAAAAAAAAAAAAAAAGACCATCACATTTGCCAATTAAGAGGTCAGTGACAACTTGAAAAAGCAGTGACCCTTAAGGTCAGAAGTCAGACTGCAGAGAGTTGAGAAGAGTGTGGGGGAAAAGCAGCAGTCAGTGAGCATGGGCTAGTAAAGAGCCCCAAGACAGCTGGAGGGACTGGTCATTTCATTTTGTTTTTAAAGGATGAAAGAGACTTGGGTATGTCCACAAATGGTGAAGGAACTGGGATGATAAGGAAAGGTTTTAGACTGATCACTATGTCAGAGGCCTATGAAGTTTTTCCTGATAATTACTATCCAGAAATCAAAGTAGAAGGCCAAGCATGAGTCATGAGTGCACAAATGTAAATAATTGCATAAAATACTAAATAGAGATTTTACAACAAAGTTAGAAGAACATGGAACATATTACTTATCAGATTTATGGACAGATGAGAAATTTGAGATAGAAGGCAAAGTGAGATGTGAAATGGAAAATTTTGATTATATTGTTTAAAAAAGTTTGTATAAATAAATGTAGCCAAAATCAGAAGGAAACCAGAAAATTTGGATTAAAAATGTTATCAAATAAAGGTCTCATCAAAAATACAAAAAACTTTGTCAATCTATTAAGTCATTTCCCCTTTTATAAATGATCAAAAGATATAAAAAGACAGTTTTCCAAAAAAGAAACCAAAACAATGTATAGTCACATGAAAAGATGCTCTATATTATTGATTAGAAAACCGAAAATTAAAACACTGAGATCATTTTATACCTAGCAGGTTGGCTAAAACGATTGAAAGGGAAAGTAACAAATGTTGGAGAATTTGTGGAAAAAGTAGGACACCAATTCATTGTTAGTGGAATTGAGAACTGATATAGGGACAGCTAGGTGGCGCAGTGGATAGAGCACCAGCCCTTTAGTCAGGAGGACCTGAGTTCAAATCTGATCTCAGACACTTAACGTTCCTAGCTGTGTGACCCTAGGCAAGTCACTTAACCCCAATTGCTTCCACAAAAAAGCAAAAAAAAAAAAAAGAACTGATATATACTCTTTGACCCAGAAATACCACAACCAAGTTTATTTTAGAAGATGATGAGGAGGAAAAAAATGAGAATCTATGTTCTAAAATTTTTATAGCACCTCTGTGATGGCAAAGAACTGAAAATAGAATACTATTGTGCTATAAAAAATGAGGAGCTTGGTGAACTTAGAAAAAAACTGGTACTTGATATAATGATGAACAAAATGAGAAGAACCAAGAGGACAATGTATACTGTAACAGCAATATTGTTTTTTTTTTGCTGAGACAATTGGGGTTAAGTGGCATGCTCAGGGTCACACAGCTAGGAAGTGTTAAGTGTCTGAGACCAATTTTGAATTCAAGTGCTCCAGACTTCAGGGAAGTGCTCCATCCACTGCACCACCTAGCTGCCTGGCAATATTGGTTTAAAAACATCTTTGAGGTAAATTTTTTTGACTGTTATAAATACCCAAATTAACTACACATGGCCTATGAACATATATATATATTCAGAGAAAGAGCTATTAGATGTATAAATTACTTACACACACATACCCTCTATTTATATCTAATCTTTAGGGTAGGATGGGAAGATGGGAAAAAAAAAGATTTACATGCTAATTTTGTTGTGCATTTGAAAGAAACAGTAAGTTGTGCTTAGTAAACTGAAGTTTCATGTATAATCATCTTTGATTTTACAATGTCATAGAAACGCTTGCTTTATTCTCTAAGCTTTATTCCTTAACTATATATTAATATAAAAAAAGGAAAGCAAAAGAATGATTTTTAAAAAAGACTGAACAACTAGAAAAATGATGGATTCTAACAGCCTTCTATAGGCTTTCTTTCTTTGCTTCCCAGTCAGGGTACCCACCCCTCCTCACTATCTCCCCTCCTTTCAGCCCTTGCCAATCTGGCTTCTAGTTCCCAGCCCCCAAAGGAATCTTATTTAGGCCTTGTCTTCCTTGACCTCTCAAGTGTTAACCATATCTTCTTTTGGGATTCTCAGCTTTCCAGGCTTCACAGACATTCTAAATTTTCCTGGATCTTCTCTTCCCTCTCTATATACTTCTTTTTTATATCTTCTTTTGTCAGCTCCTCAATCTCCAAAGGGAGGTGTTGCCCAATGACGTCTTTTGGCCTGCCTTTTCCTTTCCTTTACAGTCTTAATCTTCATAACTATGGCTTCAAAAGTAACTTCAGCATTCATAACTGCCAAATCTATTTCTCTTCTGAGGTCTAGACCTATGCTTCAATGGCCTACAGGACATTTACACCTGAACATTCAACTAACAGCTCAATTTACCATGTCCAAATCTGAATTTCCTCTCCAAAACTCATACCACTGGTGAAGCCAAAAGAGGGACCATCTCCCATACTGGAAATCTTAGGGTCAACAGGTTCTTACTTCTGAGATTTAGTTAGCAAGATTCATTGAAGCTCCCTGTGTCACACCTCTGTCATCCAATCACCTTAGCACAAATCCTCACTCTTAAAATATCTGGATCACAACAGCCTTCAAACAGATTCAACAATTCACCAAATATCCAAAGCAATTCCAATAGACTGGATAGAAAATGCCATCTGCATCCAGAAAAAGAACTATAGAGATTGAATGTAAATCAACACATGCTGTGTTTACTTTTTTCTGTTCTCCCCGTGGTTTTCCCTCTTTGCTGATTTTTGTCTCCCAACATGATTCATAAAGCAATGTGCTTAAAAAAAAAATCAGTATTTCACCAAATGTTTATTATCAAGCACTTGCAAGGAACATGACTACTATTACTATGAGAGGCAGCATGGCACAGAGAACTAGATTCAAAGGCAAAATGACCTGGGTTCACAAGCCCTATTTGAGACCTATACTGCCTATATGATCCTGGCCAAGTCACTTGCCACAGGCAATTCTCTGAGACTAAGTAGCTACAGTGCAGTCACTACTGTACCAATGGAATAATTTTCTAGTCCACAAAACAAAATGAAATAAGTTCAGGACCTGCCTCACTTTCCGCCCTTTTCTCCAACCCCCAAATTGTGCAATGTACTGGGTTAACACATACCAATAAAACCAAAAACCCCCCCAAAAAACAAAAAACCCCCAAAAAACCCAACCAAAATAAAAAAACAAAAACCAAACCCCCCACAAAGTTCTTTTTGAAGGGTTGGGGTTTTTGTTTTTGGGGGGGTTGGGGGGAGAGGGGAAATATAAACAAAGAAGTAAACATGAAACAATTTCAAGTAGCTAGCACTACAAGTAAAGGCCACATGGTAAAGATGGTACCTGATCTGTGTTTTCCAGCAAGATAGGAGCCCCTAAGAAGGGGGATGAGGAGGGAGTGTGTGATATGCCCAGCAAACACCCTGTGCAAAGGCAGAGATGATGGAATGTCAGCTACCAGGAAAAGCTCATCCTAGTGACTGCCTTGAAATAAGAAGATGAAAAACTAGGTGGGAACCAGATGGAGAAGTCTTCATACCATTCTTCACAGTTAAGAGATTTCAGTCTTCCTCAGATACAGATTTGGTTCCTACATTGCTTATCTGCTCCAAACTTTCACGAGCTCTCTCTACTGCATACCACTTAGGAGTTGATTTTCCTTGGTCATCATGTGAAAGTTCTCTACAAGGTGGTACCACCCTGTTATTTCCAGGTACTTCATTCTACTTTCTCTTCACCCCTAGACAAACTGGGCCAGAGCCTAGAATTTCCTAGAAATGCCATTAGTGAAATCTTGGCTATTCCTTAAAAGACCCAATCAAACATCACTTTTTCCAGAAAATTTTTCTTGACTTCTACAGTACAGATATGATGGAGGAACTTTACCCCATTTCAGACCTCACAAAGCACTCTG
>JAJPUD010004893.1:153355-179025 GCA_023553655.1 Myrmecobius fasciatus
CCTCACATAGGGCAGCTAGGTGGTGCAGTGGATAGAACATCAGCCCTGAAGTCAGGAAGACCTGAGTTCAAATTTGGCCTCAGACACTTAACATTTTCTAGCTTTGTGACCCTGAGCAAGTCACTTAACCCCAATTGCCTCAGCAAAAACAATACGGAGCATTCAAGTCCCTCTTGATTATTTACAAAATTATGTGCCCCATACCAACCATCAAAATAAGGGGCAAATGCTTGTCTCTGTTCCTGGCTAAAGAAGCATTTTTCCCAATATGCAGCCAGCTCCACTCGGATTGCTTCAATCACTTTCTTCATGTTTTGAATCTTTAGCTCCTCCAAACGATCTGCTTCTGACTGCAACTGCAAAGTAAAAAAACACCCCAAATATTTACCTTCTTAATAGGGAAAACAAGGGAAAAAGTGTTCCCTCACTTCACTGACTGCCTAGATTTCTCCCCATAGCCAAAAAGCTAAGTTGAGTCTTTTGCTATCAGGCTGACCTCACAAAGCATCCTGCATGTCTTCAGTCCTTGAGTACTGGTAGTTAACTAGCCCACGCCATAGCTCCTGACTGAACTGTCAGCTCCCCAAAAAGAGTCTCATCGAACACAGGGCAGCAGCAACAATAGTGAACAGGGAGAAAGAGAACCGAAGGCCAGACTGGCATTCAAAGAACTCAATTATAATGGTTTCTAGCAGGGAAGGTTTGAAGAAGGTTCCTAAATCCTGTAAATGGCATTAAGGAATTATAGATGTGTCTATAACAACTTGGAGATATGCTTATATTCTATGAAACTAAAATGTGAGTTTTAAGGTTCTGAAAACCTCTGGCACATGCACATACACGCACACCCTCTCACCCTCCAAATTAACACTTGGGATAACTGTCACTACTTCCTAAAAAAGCAGCTTACACAGTCCTTCCTACTGTGCCTTGACACATCAGCTAGAATGATCATAATTATCAGCACAATACTTTTAAGAACTATCAGCTTTGCCCCGGCCTCCCATTAGATTTTCTTACCGCCTTCCTTATCTTGGCCTTTGACCCAGTCATGAACATGGCCAGAGCTTCTCTCTCCTCGAGGGGTATTTGTAACCTGTCCCAGAGCTCTCTGATTCGAGATCTCAAACCCTCACACACAGCTTCATTCTGTGCTTTCCGCATTTCCAGCTAAAGCAGAAAAAGCCAAGAATTATACAAAGGGGTCATCCAGGTCTTACATCTTTCCCCAAAAAAACCCTGCTTGCCAAGTAAGAGTAAATAGTCTTTTTTTTTTTTTTTTTTTTGGCTTTTTGCTGAGGCAATTGAGGTTAAGTGACTTGCTTAGGGTCACACAGCTAGGGAATGTTGAGTAAATAGTCTTTTAAAAAATTGTTTTTCCATGGGGCAGCTAGGTGGCACAGTGGATAGAGCACCAGCCCTGAAGTCAGGAAGACCTGAGTTCAAATCTGGTCTCAGACACATAACATTCCCTAGCTGTGTGACCCTGGGCAAGTCACTTGACCTCAATTGCCTCAGCAAAAAGCAAAAAAAAAAAAATTGTTTTTCCAGTAGTCTTGTACTCAAATTTTTAATTTCGTGTTCATGTATTTACATATTTTAGTCAATTTCTAAACATCTGGGATATAAATGTTACTGACAGCTTATTAACTTTTTCCAACTTCACTGACTACATATTTCCTTAGCTTACTTTTATTTAAAATAGACAAGGGGGGGAGGGAGAAGGGCAACCAATTTTCTGAAGTTTACAAGTCAAAGCTGAGAATCCCAATTCTGAAAATAAAAATAGTTCCAAACCCCATACCATAATCTAAATTATATATTTAAATTGAAAGCAATTCAATTGTAAACTAACAATGCTAAGATACATTTCACACTCATCAATTTGATAAAAATGGAAAGATTCAGTATTGATAGGGATGAAATCACTGAGGTGATGAATCATCAAGGCTGGTAGAGCTGTAAATTGGTCCAAACATTACAGTAAGCAATTTGGAGCCATAAAAGCAAAATCATAAAACTGTTCTAGCCTTTGGCCTGGGTTCTACTGGGTATCTGTCCCTCAGAGATTAATGATAAGAAAAAACTACCTATTCCAAAATATTCCTAGCTATTGTTTTTGTTTGTTCCTAGCTATGTAGGGAAAACAAACAAACAAAAAACCAAGTACCCACCGAGAAATGACTAAACTAACAAATATGAAGAATACAAAGAATTCTGGGGACATGTAGATGAATTACATATACAATATAATACAGAGGGGAAAAACTCTCTTTAGCTATAGATATATAATTGCTACAACTACGTAAATTAAGACAATTTTAAGTAGCAACAAAAGTCAAATTAAAAACCTTGGATAATACTGGCACTAATTTAATCAAGAATTAACATGAGTTATCTTAGCAGGAACAAGAAACTAAATAAGGAGCCAGTTATAATTGTCTTTATTGCTTCACTTGTTTTCAGGTACAGTGTATTATGAGGATTCAGCTGGGATTGGGAGAGGGTGGTGTGATTTGCTGAAACCGAATATAATCCATAAAAGACTTTGCCTACCTGGTGGAGCAATGTTTGTAGTGCAACTATGTTCTCAAGTGACAGGCAGAAAGCATCCTCATCCTCACATACCACATCTCTCTCAAAGCTCGTGTCTGGGCTGTGATCTAGTTCTTCCATACAGAGGATGATTTGTCTCTTTGTGCTGATAAACTCTTCCCGTCTACTTGCCTGTGAAAAAACAAGGTAATCATCACAGCACCTGCAAGTGAGCTAAACAGAGACAACAAAGGGGAAGACAGACAATGGTACCTTGGTTTCAGCCAGAGTTTCCAGGTGCTGCCTAAACTGTTCCAGCTCCTCCAGGCTGGGGACTGAAGCACTGTCGATGCTGTAGGGTGTCATACAAAGGATCTCACATAAGTCTTGGTCTCGTTCCTGAAGAAGTTTCAGTTCTTGCATTCTCTCCTTCCTTTTCTTGAGCATCAGTTCCACCCGAGTGCGCAAATCCTTTTCTAGCTGCAAAATGGTGCTTTCTTCTTTCTCCTGCATCAAACAAAGGCCTATCAATGTTCTAAGGCCCCCAGAGGCCTTCTTCACAATCAAGCAAAGACAGCCATTGTGGACAGTTTCTGTCCACTGGGCAAGGGCCAGCTTAGCTAACAAAGATCCTCACCATAAGATTGGCTGGGGATGAAGAATTGTCCAACCCAGGAATTCTCAAAGATCTCTATTAAGTGAAAGGAACCGTGATCTGCATGGCTCAAGTAATCAAATTGAGGCCAGCCGAAGAGGCAAGCGCCTCAGCTTATGAATGAGCAAGCACTTAGGAAGAGGAGAAGGGGTGAAGCCTCCAAAAAACTGAAAAAAATGGGTGGGTATTCAAACATTACAGATGCCCGCAAAATCTTTCAGTTTTAAGTGAAATGACTGGAAGTTGTCTATGATGGTCAGACACATCTAACTGATCATGACCCCTTTGGATAGTCCTGCTAATAAGAATTTACCCTATCTAGTACCCACTCCAAGCATACAAAAACATCCCCTTCCCCAAGCGGAGCTCACATTCCATTGATGGTGTGTGTGTGTGTGTGTGTGTGTGTGTGTGTGTGTGTGTGTGTGTATGATGAAACCTGTTCTGAATTAGTATCTCATTAAAAAGTCAAGCGCCACTTACTTAGATTGGCTAAGATGAGTGGAAAAAAGAAAATGAGAAATGCTAAGAAATACAGGAAAACTTGGACTTTAATGCATTGTTTGGTAGAATTTGAACTGATTCAACCATTTTGGAGAGGAATTTGGAACTATTCCCCAAGGACTATAAAACTGTACATACCCTGTGATCCAGGAGTGCCACTATATATCCCAAAGAAATCATAGGAAATGGAAAAGGACCCACATGTGGAAAAATGTTTTGTATCAACTCTTTTTGTAGTGTCAAGGAAATGGAAATTGAGAGGAGGCCTATCAATTGGGAAATGGCTGAATAAATTGTGGTATATGAATCTAATGGAACAGTATTGTGCTATAAGAAATGACCAGCAGGTGGATTTCAGAAAACCTGAAAAGTCTTATATGAACTGATGCTGGGTCAAGTAAGCAGAATCACACAGTAACAGCAACATTGTGTGATGATCAATTATGATAGACTTAGCTTTTCTCAGCAATACAGGGATCCAAAATAATTACAATAGACTTTTGATGGAAAAAGTAATTCAGGGGTAGCTAGGTGGCACAGTGGATAGAGCACTAGCCCTGAAGTCAGGAAGACCTGGGTTCAAATCTGGTCTCAGACACTTAACATTCCCTAGTTGTGTGACCCTGGGCAAGTCACTTAACCCCAATTGCCTCAGCAAAAAAAAAAAAAAAAAAAAGTAATTCACATCCAGAGAAAGAACTATGGGAACTGAATGCAGATAGATGCATTTTTACTTTTCCTCCGCTTTTACTGTGTTTTTCCCCTTTTTGTTTGGATTTTTCTTTTAAAACATGACAAAAAAAATATGGAAAATTTTTTTAAATGATTGCACATGTATAACTCAGACTGCTTGCTGTCTTAGGGAAGGGGGAAGAAAGGAAGGAAAGGGGAAAAATTTGGAACTCAAAAATCTTATAAAAATACTGAAAAATTATCTTTACATTTAAATGGAATGAAATATTATTAATTGGGGGGGGGGGGCGGGGAGGGAAAGAAAGAAAGAAAAAGTGCAAGCCTTTAACTTCTAAAAGCATTCTCTACTCAGACCTTGCCCATGTAATATATTAATTGAGGAATGAGTAAAATTCCTTGATCAGTTCTTCCTTCAGAAAAAGGCAGCTTTATCCTAGTACTTTACTGGTTTGATACTAACTTTCCTGTTTTGTCCCTGCATTCTACGACTCCTCTCTTTCCAGTAAATCATCCTTGCTCCAATTTTTTTTTCCATCACCTCAAATGAAATTTTGATTTGGCACCACATCCAGCTTTCAGTGCTGAGGCCTGACTTTTGACAACTAGATCTCTAGCAAAAATGCACACAAAACTTACTTCAAAGGTTTCCAGGCTTAACTCCCTGCACAGATTGTCAAGCTCTTTTCGACAAAAGTTGATACTTTTTAAGAGCCTTTCCTTCAGACTCTCTTCTTCTGCGATCATCATGTCCAACAGACCCTAGAGCAAAAGAGCATCACCCACAGAATGATTAGGGCTGATAACAGGGAAGAAAAGGGTGGTAGATCTTTCCTACTCCAAAAAGGGAGTCTCCCTACAACAGGCAGTCTTGATCACATAACTTCACGGAGAGGACAAAAAGTCTCTTGTGTGGACTGTACCTCAGTCAGTGTCAAGTGCCCATCATCACCCACCAAGATCACAGATTAGATCCAAGTCCCTCACCTTTATGTGCTTCTTGACAACTTCAGTCCTCTGTAATCTCTGATCTTCTGGAATTCCTATCAATTCCCAGATTTCTCGAAGATGGTTCAGGGCCTTTTGGAGACAAACCACCGATTCCTCTGCCAGCACTTCACTGAAAAAGAACATAAATCTGATGAATTCCAAGACCAGAAGCAATATTTACAAGGACTAAAAATAACATTATTTGTATTTGTACCTTTAGTGTTTAGTCCAGTCCTAAGCCATAGTAAATGCTCAATCATTTTTTGTCCACTCCTTTATTCTTAACAACTCATGAAAATACAATAATCTGTTTTCTTGCACAGCAAGTGTGGAAATAGGCATACATATACATAAAATACAAGTATTTTAACATAATTAACATGTAGTAGACTTCCTGCCATCTAGGGGAGGGGTGGGGACTAGGGGGGAAAAATTTGTAACAGAAAGCTTTGTAAGGGTCATTATTGAAGAATTACCCATACATATATTTTGCAATTAAAAAGCTTTAATTAAAAAAAAATACAATAATCTGAACATATTAAATGTTAAATCTTTTTTCTAGAAGACACATATAACAATCATTATCAACATTTAAATAATTATTTAACTAAATTATCTCAGCTGTTTATTATAATAATCCTGTGAGAAAGGTCATACAGATATTATTACGAATTTACAGATGGGGACACAAAGACCCGGAATAGATATAGACTGCCCAAAATCATACAGATAGTTACTACATGGCAGAAAGAGAAGTACAATTTCAGACTTCCAGTTTCAAGTCTGATCTACTAGACTGAGGCAAGAGAGGAACCAAGGAAAATGCCAATATAGCAACATCAAATCTATTCAGAATCCAGACAGATTTTTTTTTTCTTTTTGCTGAGGCAATTGGGGTTAAGTGACTTGCCTAGGATCACATAGCTAGGGAATGTTAAGTGCCTGAGACCAAATTTGAACTCGGGTCCTCCTGCCTTCAGGACTGGTGCTTTATCCATCACACCACCTACCTGCCCCATCCGGACAGATTTTTTTCCCCTCCATATTATATATAAAGTATTTGCCAGGAGTCAGGGAGTCCCAGGAAAAGAGAAGACCATTTATTTGAGCTTTCTTAAACTCATCCTGCGGAGTTTTAAAATGTTTTCCGTTTATCAACCCTTCAATATCCTCCTCCAGATCCTCTTGTCTCCTTGCCAAAGCTACCCCTTCTATTTGTTTCCTTGGACATCCCAGAAAGGAAATAACAGACCTAAGCATACTTTAATTGTAATGTAGTGGCCAATCAATGCATGTAGAAAAAATACACATGGATGAACAATGCCCATTTCCAAATCATGATTTGTCAGATTGACAGCCCACTGAGTTAGTCTATCAGTACATCTATCTATCTAAAGCAAATATAAGAAGCACTGCTCAGAAACTTAATGTGCCTGGAGACATCTTCATGGCATTTGCATCACCAGCCCCTAGCATGGCATTTAGCCTGGGATCATATAACTAGAGCAGAACAGACCCCATTTTACTTATGAAAAAATGGAGGCCAAGATGAGTGAAACGATTTGCCCAAGGTCACCATCAAAGTCAAGACTTATACACAGAGTTCTTTATTATTTATTAACATTGCCAAATAAATCGATGTATTGACGGCTTTAAAAGTTTCCATTTGATGGGTCAGAAAAAATAACTTTCTATATTGGGATATGATTTCAACCAGAAACATAATTACTAACTAGTTCCATGTAAGCTTCTTTAAGATCAGGATGGTATTTAATCTGTCAAACTACAAAACTCATTTAAAAAAAGAAAGAAAGAAAGAAAGGAGAGAGGAAAAAAAAAAATAATTTTTTAGAAAAGCTTTTCCTTACAGGACAATCCCCTTCAGTCAAATAAAAAAGTTACAATTCCAATCCTCTAGGACCTTCTTTAAGACAGATGGAAGTGACACTGGTGAAAAGATAAAGCACATGTGAAAACCATTTTTTCTCTTAAAGTCAAATGACTCATTAGAGAAATGAATAATCAAATACATGAGAAGGCACAAGGTTAATCTACGCTAATCTCTCCTCTCTTTTTACTAATGATTAAACTGGCAGAAGCTTGTTCAGAATGTACTGAAAGTCAAAGCAAATTAATGGAAGAAATCTAACTCAGGCTTTCCAATTCCTAATTTAAGGTTTTCTATTCTAGTAAGATGCCTTTCTTTGAAGGCCATCTACTAAAAAAAAGCAATTTAAATTTAGTCTTAGACTCATAATAAAAATATTTCTGCTTTAATATTATGGTATGTAAAAGGGAAAAACCTGAGAAGACTAAGTAAGAAGAGAGAAAAAAGATCCCTAAATGCTGGTTCAGATATACCCCAGAACTAATGCTGCTTCCTGTTTCTCCAAGTGTTACCTTATAAAGTTGTAAACTGTGGCCTTTGGGCCTTCCCCCTTCCTCCCCCCCATTCCCTATATTATTCAAATCAAAAATGCTATTCATTTTCTTCCTAAGTCTTTTGGTATCACTCTTTCTTGTCTATTCTTTTTGCCCCTACCTCCATCAGACCCTAATAAAACTGAACCCAGAGTCAGTTGGACCTGAGTTCATGTACCACCTTAAGCCACTAACTAGCTATTTGACCCTAGGCAAGCCATTTAACCTATGGCACAATTTCCTGTAAAGTGGGATAATAGCTCTGGCAACAGAGTAGTATAGAGGATCAAATGAAATAACACAGATACGGAGTTTTATAAACCTTAAAATGCTATACATTAGCTTTATTATTATCATTATTACCACAACGGAATGATGGCAAGAACCTTCTAGCTGCTATCTCTCTACTTGCTCTCCTAGGATCTTTCCAAGTATTTCTATTTCTAATCTCTTACTGTTCATCTTAGGGCAAAGGTTTTTCTCTTTTTCTGTCTCTCTGTCTAGGCATCTAAATATAGATTTTATACAAACCAGATTCGAGAGGAAAAGCACAGCTTATACAACATATACCTCAGAGTTTAGCACAATGCCTGGCACACAGTAGGCACTTGCATAATTAACTCATTATATTCCCCTCTCTCCCCAAATTCTCCCCTCTTCCTAATTTCCTATATACAGATATTCATAGTTATACTCTAAAAATATCAAGTGTTAGACTTTTGGTCTTTTTTACAATCTCAAGCAGAAATTACAAACCTGGAAATGATCACAAGAGATTTCATATTCCCCTCCATGTAGGCAAAGCTTTAACTCATCAATTTGAGCTATCAGTTTTACTTTTAATAAATCTTTTGTATTGGATCAAGTGACAATTGTTGACCTAGGGATGTACTCTAGACAATAAAGCCTTGCGATCATTATGCTGTATTTCAGTAATAAAGTCAGTCAATATTGGCATTCAGGTGATCAACCTGACAACCTATTTCTTCTGGTACATCAAACTCTTGATTACCTCCCCTTCTGGAAATCTGTGGGCCAATTATTTAGGAACTCCATGTATCGAACTTCCTCCCCTTTCACCAAAGGAACAGAAGAATCTCCAATTTTAATGATATACTTATACCAGAGGCTCACAGGTTAAATGATTTGCCTAGGATCATAAAGCTACAAGTGTCAAAAGTGAAATGTGAATCTGTCTTTCAAACTTCTAACTCCTCACTCACTCCACTAGACCATAATCTAGGTAACACCCAAATTTGATATCACAGGTTTCAGTCTTTTAAGATCTTCTAACTTATAGTAGAACTTGATTAAATTTATCTCCTTGTCTTTGTTCACTTTTTGGTAGTATGATATGTTTAAATAGATGAGGTAAAGATTCTATAAAGTATAGATGCATCCTAAATAGCAGTTTCCAATTGTATGTTTCCTAAAGCTGCATGTCATACCAAAATCCAACACTATGAAAAACAGCTTTTCATACCTAAACTTCCATTCAGATAAATCATTTTAACTATAAACAATAGGGAAGGACACTTTGAATTGCTATTTCTAGAACAGTTAACAGCTCTGCCTCTTTTTGCTTGGGCCTACTTTGCCCACTGATTATTTGCAAGATGATTTGATTGCCTAGGATTAAGCTTTAATGATTGAATCACTGACCTTACTTAGCAGCTTGCTCTAACAGGCTGAGCTAACTAGGCAGGTAATTTACTGCTACTCATGAACAAAACTTTATTTCAAGTTATGTTAAGTTTAGGTTTAAGATAATTCAGGCCGGGAGTCAGGGCAAGAGACTTCCCATGACACTTAATATTTTGTTCTAGACACTGGCTGGACAAAGAAATTTAAAGTGGGGCCTACCCACTTGGCATATAAACAATGCCACACCTTAAAAGGGCTGACAGTTGACAATTCCTTATCTGACTATACCAAAAAGTGAACACTACTGCATAAATAAAGCTATCAAGGCTTCCCAATCTATACCGCAAGTCAGTCGGTCGATCAGCATTTATTGAGCAACTACAGCGCATCTGATACCGGGTTAAGGCGTTGGGGGATGCCATGGCCGAAAACAAAGCTAGCTCTCAAATTACTCAAAAGTCTACAGAGAACAGCCAACCTTTGTGAGTTAGTCCACGTGGTATTACACTCGGCAGTTTAGCCACCACTCCCCTCTCCTACCCGGGAAACTGCAAAAACTAGCACACGTAATCCACACTCAGTTCCACCCCCAGTTTTCCAAACGTCTGCTTTTTGTTTCCCCTCCCCGAGGGCTCATCCTAGGCTCCACGCCCACTGGAAAAAAAAAAGCTTAAGATCCGGGAATTTTCCCCTTTCCCCCAGGGGCGTGTCTCCACCTACACTGGTGGGCCTTCAGGGAAGCGTCCCGGTGCGTTTCCCAGAGAATAGGTGAGAATCAAGATTCCCAACAAGACAATTGCTAAGTCCCCGGGAGCGGCACCCCAAGCTTGGCAGTGAGCCGGGAAAGCTGTGTAAGGGACATGGCCTTCAGGAATCTCAATGCTGGGGCCGGGCGAAATCAAGAGGCAAGCAGACCCCCAAGTCAACAAGCATTTTTTAAACGCCTACTGTGTGACAGGCACTATTGCTCTAAAGGCTGGGAGATACAATGGAGGGCAAAAAAGACGATCCCGGTTCTCAAGGAGCTTATTAAGGTTAAGTCCAAATAAAGGACTTTCTCCTCTCTCGCGCTAGAAGCAAGCCCTGGAGGGCCGTTCCCTGATTCTAAGCGAGGAAAGTTAGGGTCCAAGTCTGAGCGGTCATCCCCACCCCTCCAGCCCAGGTCACCCGCCCCTTCCCCGACCCCCAGGACTCGGTCGAAGCAGGTGCAGGGCTTCAAAGAGCAGAGCCTTTCGACCTTCCTGAGGCAGTCGCGACCTCGGGCTGAGGCTAAAAAGGCCTCGCTCTCTCAACCCCCACTCCTAGGTCCCGAATCCAACGCCACGCTCACCTTCTCCTCATGGTGGCTGCTTCCAGCCGAAGCCTGTCCCGGCTCAGACTCAGTCCCGGTGGAGTAGGCGACCACTCTGCCGCTTCCTATCCGACCCCAAACTGGTCCAGCCGGCGCCCACCGGCTCGCTCCGGCAGAGCAGCTCAGCTTCTGACTCCCGACTAAATCGCCGAGAACCGTTTGGCCGGCGCAGGAATTTCAAACCGGCCCGCGGGGTGGGGCCGCCCTGTGATTGGTTAAGGCGGGACGCTCCCTGGTTACCCTAGAAACGCAGACTGTCCTGCGCAGGAGAGTAAAGACTCGTCGGCCACTGAATGCGTTCAGTGTGCTGGGTATGCATGGGGACCCTACTTATAGGTGGGAAGTTTGGAGAATTTCCGGAACTGAGTGGCTCTATTAGCCTAGAGCTTTTGGGGTGAAGAGGCTCTAGGGACCCCTTGAGTCTTTGATGACTACGCCATTCATCAAGCCCTTCGTTTTCCCAAACGTAGACCTCCTTTGTCCTGCCCTTACCAGTCCTGCCCCCTAATGGAGACACTGATACACTCCTGCTCACACGAAAGAAGCCTCCTGAACCGAAAGCCACGCCCAGGATTGATCTGATCCGGGGAATGTGGGTAATTCTTGTTGCAGGAGAGGGGTGATTGGTAAGAGACCTATTTTTAGCCCTGAGGGAGACTTCGTAGAGTGGCTCTGTTTTCCCCTAAATCATTATTCCATTTAACTTTTCAGAATCATTTTTCTGACAGAATTAAATGTACCTCACAGTTCCCTGTCTAAATAAACACGAATGTCAGTTACTAATACCATACAAGTATTCTGAAGCTGTTATGCCATCCTTTTTTGTTCAATTAGAAATTATAAAGTGTTAAAAAAAATTGTTCAATTAGAATCAAATCCTAAAAAGCTACTTTCTAAAAAAAAAAAAAAAAAAAAACTACTCCTTCAGTGTCTGTCTTCTTTCCACCCCAACACCACCACTGAATAAACGGGGACTGCTTTTGATTTGTATCCCCCAAACCCAGGAGAGCATCTGTAGTGTAATAGGCATTTAATAAATCCTTGATTAATCTGACAGCAGCATTCAAAATATTTTCTTTTATGTCTATCTCAACTCATTCTCTTAACAAAATTGATTTGTTGATGGGCTGAGGAGTATCTTCAAGAATTTGTGCTGTGGGGGAAAGCTTACTCCAAAAACTATACATTTCTCATCATCTTCAAAAACTGACATTTTCCAATGTAACACAAAACCATAATTGTATTCAAGGCCTGCTTATTAAATTTAGAACAGAATTCCAGGCCCAAACAACTTTTAAAATTGCATATTTATCCACATGATGGTATTGAAAATCTTATGGAGAACTTGAATAGATGGACTTTCTCAAGAAATCTCTTTTTGAACAGAACACTGTACATAGTAACAGCAATAATGTGCAAATGATCAACTGTGATTGTCTTAGCTCTTCTCAGCAATACACTAATCCAAGACAATTCCAAAAGACTCATGATGGAAAATGCTGTACAGAACAAAAATGCTGATGGAGACTGAATGAAGGTCAAAGCAAAGTATTTTCACTTTATTTCCTTCAGTGTTTTTTTTTTCCTTTTGTTCTGTTCTTTCAGAATATGATGATCATGGAAATATGTATTACATGATTACATATATACAACTTATTTACTGTCTTAGGGAGGGGTGAGCATGGAAATATGTATTACACAATTACACATATATAACTTATTTACTGTTTTAGGGAAGGCAGGGAGGGAGAAAATTTGGAACTCAAAATTTTTAAGAAATGAATGTTAATAATTGTCTATATGAAACTGGAAAAATAAAACTTTTAAAATAAAAAAAAATTTTAAATGTCATACACATGCTATCTTTTTTTCTCTCCCATGTTGTTCTTATTTTCTCTCCCAACATGGTTCATAAAGCAATATGTATTAAAATAAATAAATTTTTTTTAAAATGTCATGTCCTAAATAAGATTTGGTAGGTAAATTGATTCTGATATGCAAGAAAATGGCATATATATAATGTAACATCTGATATATTAATTATATATAACAATTACATACTGTATAAAATGTTATACTCATAAATTCTAACATGATCTATGAATGTCATATTATACATTCTATATTGCATAAAGATACTGTTGCTTCCTCAGAAAAAGCTCTATAGTCACCCAGTCATAAAATTAAGCTGCTCTAGAAAAGTATCTCTATGGTTTTAATTGAACAAAAAAGATGACAAAACTAGTAAAAATTGCTATGTACTGACGAAACATTCTATGCCTGAAATGTATGAAGCCTTTGAAAACTTTTCAATTACTAAGTTTTACTTTAAGGGAACCTGCAACTTTGCTTTAGCACACATGAAAGAACAATTAACTTGATCTAAATTATTTAATTTGGTCCCTGATAGGACAAAGGTTGGCAAAGCCTTGACAAAATACAGCTGCTCTATAATCATAACATAACTTTTTAGGGGTTGAATTTTAGTTGGCAAGGATCTCAATGGCCATCTAAATTAATCTATGTCTAAAAATTCTTTCCAATAATATACTCAACATGGGATCATTTAGCCTCTCTTTTAAGACTTCCAATGGGAAGAAACCCACTACCTATACAGACATTCAATCCCATTTTTGGATACCTTAAATATTAGGAAATTTTTCTTCAAAGTATTCATGCACAAAAATCATCTATAGCAGCTCTTTTTGGGGTGCTAAAGAATTGAAAACTGAGGGGATTTTCAACTGGGAATGGCTGAACAAGTTATGGGATATGAATGTGATGGGACACTATTCTGCTGTAACAAAAGATGATGAGGATGGTTTCCGAAAAACTTGGGATCTCTATCAACTATAGTGAAGAGGAGAAAATAAAAAAGAGAAGGCAAAGATAGCAAAAACAAATGATGGTGATAACCTTGAACTATTAAAGGCATTGATAAGCATGTGTTTGGCTTAGGGGAAACAGTTATACGTGATACTACTTTGAGTTATTTATAGTTTTTGATGAATTAATGTATTCATTAGTTATTCCTGTAAGTTGTCGAATCTTCAACCTACATTTATAGACCACTTTAGTCTCTCCCTTCTCTGAATTCCTAATCCATTTATAATTGGTACCATAAATGTTCACACTTAATTATTCCTTTAAGTGTTTCATAAGGTGTTGTTTCAGTCATTTTTCAGTCAAGTTTAAGCTCATTAAGTATAGGTCACGTCTAATGTTTTTTCTACTGTGACAGGATATTATACCTGGTGAATATTACACTGGCAAGTAACTGTCTTGTCCAAATACTATTGTACTAACTTCTTCCTCAGCAGCTATAACTACTGAAAAGAAACAAAATTCTCACCACAAAAATCCTCAGCACTGTCACTGTTTCAAAGTCAGAAACATATTTGGTTTAATTAATGGAAAAGACATTACAGTTTGGTTTGTTGCTGCACATTAAGGACTGTTGACTTTAACTTACTTGATGAAACCACCTATATATGTTGTCTCCTAGATTAACTTCATGAAATCAAGAACTGTCTTCTTATCTACTTGTATCCTTAGGACTTGGCACAATGTTTTACCCATAGCAAATAATTAGTAAATACTCATTTGTTCATTCATTCATAGATAAGAAAACATCCAACTATAGATACTTGTGCTGATTGGTCAATAATTGTGTTGAAATGAGACATGACTACAAAAAGAAAAAAGATACCCCAAAGATGAAGAGAGAGGGGAAGGGGAGGCAATATTTTTTAGTAACTCGTAGTTTTTCTTTTCTTTTCTTTTTTTTTTTTTAGGTTCTTAGCTCAAGTTTGTTCTGAAAGGCTTTTTCATTTTTTTAGACCCTTCAAACATTTTTAAAAGCTTTTTATTTGCAAAACATATGCATAGGTAATTTTTCAACATTGACCTTTGCAAAACGGTCTATTACAAATTTTTCCCTCCAACCCCCCACCCAATCCCTTAGATGGCAGAAAATCTAATACATGTTAATTATGTTAAAATATTTGACAGATTGAATATATGTATATATATTTATACAGTTGTCTTGCTGTGCAGAAAAAAAAAACAACAAACCTGAGAAGGAAAACATAATGTAAGCAAATATCAAGAGAGAGTGTGAAAATGCTATGTTGTGGTCCACACTCAGATCCCACAGGTCTCTCTCTGGGTGTAAATGGCTTTCTTCATCACTGAAAAACTGGAACTTGTTTGAAACATCTTATTATTGAAGAGAACCATGTCCTTCAGAATTGATCATCATATAGTCTTGTTGTTCCTGGGTACAATGATCTCCTGGTTCTGCTGATTTCACTTAGCATCAGTTCATGTAGGTCTCTCCAGGCCTCTCTGAAATCATCCTGCTGGTTGTTTCTTACAGAACAATAATATTCCATAACATTCATATACCATAATTTATTCAGCCATTCTCCAATTGATGGACATCCACTCAGTTTCCAGTTTCTAGCCACTACAAAAAGGGCTGCCACAAACATTCTTGCACATGTGGGGCCCTTTCCCTCCTTTAAGATCTCTTTGGGATATAAGCCCAATAGAAACACTGCTGGGTCAAAGGGTATGCACAGTTTGATAACTTTTTAAGCATAGTTCCAAATTGCTCTCCAGAATGGTTGGATCCGTTCAGTTTCACCAACAATGTATCAGTGTCCCAGTTTTCCCACATCCCCTCCAACATTAGTCATTATTTTTTCCTGTCATCATAGCCAATCTGACAGGAGTGTAGTGGTATCTCAGAGTTGTCTTAATTTGCATTTCTCTGATCAATAGTGATTTGGAGCAAAATAGTTTTAATTTCATCATCATTGGAGAGTGGCTTGAATTCTTTTTTTTTTAAATTTTATTTTATTTGCAAAACATATGTATGGGTAATTTTTCAACATTAACCCTTACATAGCTTTCTGTTACAGATTTCCCCCCCCCAACTCCCCACCCCTCCCCTAGATGGCAGGATATCCACTACATGTTAATTATGTTAAAATATTTGGCAAATTGAATATATGTATACATATTTCCAAACTTATCATTGTTGTGCAAGAAAAATCGTATCTACATGAAAGACATATCAGATAAAGGAAACACAATGTAAGCAAACATCAATCAAGAGTATGAGAATGTTATGTTGTGGTCCACATTTCACATCCCTCTCTCTGGGTCTGTATGGCTTTCTTGAGTGAACAATTGGAAGTGGTTTGAAACATTTCATTGTTGAAGAGAGCCATGTCCATCAGAATTGATCGTCATATAGTATTGTTGTTGCCGTGCATAATGATCTCCTGGTTCTGCTCGTTTCACTCAGCATCAGTTCATGCAAGTCTCTCCAGGCCTCTCTGAAATCATCCTGCTGGTTGTTTCTTACAAAACAATAATATTCCATAATATTCATATACCATAATTTGTTCAGCCATTCTCCAAGTGAAGGGCATCTATTCAGTTTCCAGTTTCTAGTGGCTTGAATTCTTATAAATATATGAGACAGTTCTCTATATATTTTAGAAATGAGGCCTTTATCAGAACCCTTAAATGTAAAGATGATTTCTCAATTTATTGCTTCCCTCCTAATCTTATTTGCAGTAGTTTTGTTTGTACAAAAACTTTTTTAACTTAACATAATCAAAATTATCTATCTGGTGTTCAATTAAGAGTTCCAATTCTTCTTTGGACACAAATTCCTTCCTTCTCCACAGGTCTAAGAGGTAAACTATCCTATGTTCCTCTAATTTGCTCACTCTTTATGTCTAAATCATGAGCCCATTTAGATCTTATTTTGGTATGTGGTGTTAGGTGTGGGTCATACTAGTTTCCAATTTTCCCAGCAGTTTTTGTAGAATAGTGAGCACTTATCCCGAAAGCTGGGTCTTTGGGTTTATCAGTCACTAAATTGTTATAGTTATTGCCTGGTTTGTCCTGTGATCCTATCCTATTCCACTGATCCACTACTCTATTTTTTAGCCAGTGCCAAATGGTTTTGATGACTGCTGCTTTATAATATATTTTTAGATCTGGTACAGCAAGGCCACCTTCATTAGCCTTTTTTTTTCATTAATTCCCTTGAAATTCTTGACCTTTTGTTCTTCCAAATGAACTTTGATACTATTTTTTTCTAGATCTGTAAAACAACTTCTTGGGAGTTTGATTGGTATGGCATTAAATAAGTAAATTAGTTTGGGTAGTACTGTCATTTTTATTATATTTGCTCAGCTACCCATGAGCACTTGATGTTTTTCCAACTGATTAGATCTGACTTTATTTGTGTGGAAAGTGTTTTGTAGTTTAGCTTGTATAGTTCCTGACTTTTCCTTGGCAGATAAGATTCCCAAATATTTTATACTAGTTTTTCAAAACAATTTTTGGAGGTTTTACATCTCTAAATATGTGAAACACAATTTTATGAGCAAACCAAACAGCAAACCAAATTAACATATTTTTATTTTCTATAAAAATTTACATAGATTCATAAAGAATACAAAAATAAATCTAATTTTCCATTTCTAAATGCAGACACTAAGTTTGCATCATAAGTTAGAGTATCTAGAAAAGACCAGGAAAAGATAGGATTTTAGTTAGGCCTGGAAGGATGAGTAGGGTTTACAGAGTTGGAGAATTGGGGAAAAGATACATCAAGTTGTGGTGGGGGAATAGCAAAAACTCAACAAGCTAAAATGGGTGATTTGTAGTGAGAAGCCAGGAAAAAAGTTCCAAGTTAATTTCATGTTGGTCAGAAATATATGAGAGGCTCTCAATAATTTAGGCTTCAGACAGTAATGGCCTGAATGAGGGTGAGAATAAAAAAAGAACAAAAACCATATACATTATGAAGGAAAAATGTACTGAATTTGATGCCAATGGTTATAGAAGAAATCAAATTTAACTCCTCTCATATTTTTTAAAAATATGCTATTTGAAAAGAAAATCTCTTGAGAGTTAAATCCAATTTTCCTTTTTATGCCTTCTGACCTTCCCCTATTTCCATCTCAGTATATGGTAGATCCTTAAAATAATGTTAATTATCATTATTACAATAAACAAAGACCAGAAGGAATCACAGATAAACAGGACAATTTTGAATGTCACATGAATTTGATACCTAGAAAAGCAAACACTACCTAAAAATTGAATTTCATATATAATCCTCTTTTCATCCCACAATAGATGAAAATGATCATTTCATTCAGTTTATCAAGTTCAAAATAACTTGTAAGAATTTTCAGGCAACAAATTTCTTGAGGACAATGAGCCTGGTTTTCTTTAATATAATTATGATTTGGCATTTGATATAATTAGCTATTATGTGAACAGTATTATCTCGGTTAAGAAATCTCTCTAGCCTCTTCTACTTTGCCAAATTTAATTGAAATTTGTGTTGGTGGAGCTGTGAATGGATACAGCCATTCTGGAGAGCAATTTGGAACTATGCTCAAAAAGTTATCAAACTGTGCATACCCTTTGACCCAGCAGTGTTTCTATTGGGCTTATATCCCAAAGAGATCTTAAAGGAAGGAAAGGGCCCCACATGTGCAAGAATGTTTGTGGCAGCCCTTTTTGTAGTGGCTAGAAACTGGAAACTGAATGGATGCCCTTCAATTGGAGAGTGGCTGAATAAATTATGGTATATGAATATTATGGAATATTATTGCTCTGTAAGAAACGACCAGCAGGACGATTTCAGAGAGGCCTGGAGAGACTTGCAGGGACTGATGCTGAGTGAAACGAGCAGAACCAGGAGATCCTTATACACGGCAACAACAATACTATATGATGATCAATTCTGATGGACATGGCTCTCTTCAACAATGAAATGTTTCAAACCACTTCCAATGGTTCACTCAAGAAAGCCATACAGACCCAGAGAGAGGGATGTGAAATGTGGACCACAACATAACATTCTCATACTCTTGATGTTTGCTTACATTGTGTTTCCTTTATCTGATATGTCTTTCATGTAGATACGATTTTTCTTGCACAACAATGATAAGTTTGGAAATATGTATACATATATTTGATTTGTCAAGTATTTTAACATAATTAACATGTAGTGGATATCCTGCCATCTAGGGGAGGGGTGGGGAGCTGGGGGGAAAAATCTGTAACAGAAAGCTATGTAAGGGTTAATGTTGAAGAATTACCCATACATATGTTTTGCAAATAAAATTTAAAAAAAAAATTTAATTGAAATTTGTTTCCCAGTCCAAGTCTAGAGAATTTTCCCCAAGAGGACTCTTTTCTAGGGATTGTTCTAGTTTTGACCCATACTTATGAGGCAGCTCCAGAACCAATACAGCATAATAAATAGGGGACTTGGATAAAAGGAAAAGTACACTAGAGGGAATCTAGAGGATCCGAGAAGGTAAGAAGGAATCACAATCAGGATAGCTTTGAAAGTTAAATAGGTTTAGGGCAGCTAGGTGGCGCATGGGTAGAGTACCAGCCCTAAAGTCAGGAGGACCTGAGTTCAAATTTGACCTCAAATACCTAACACTGCCTAGCTGTGTGACCCTGGACAAGTCACTTAACCCCAACTGCCAGAGGGCCCTCCCCCAAAAAAAGAAAGTTATAAATTGAATTTGTTAAATACTGTAATAGAGATTCAGTTTCAGGTAGAATCTTTTCTCTTTTGTTCCATAATGTATATGGAAATGTCCATTTTGGAATCTGCTATATTTGAAATAAAATTAAAAAGAGAACCTGATTTTGAAACAAAGTTCTGCCATTTACAAGTCCTCTAACTTCCCTGTGGCCTGTTCTCATCTGTTATGCAGGAAAATGAAATCTGTACTTCCTCCCAAGAGGATTGTTGTGGAATGAAGATGAAAATGTGTGAACAGTACTGTATGGAGCATCAAGTTACCACTGTTAGTTGCTCTGCTTCACCTTGGCCTGCCCTTCTATATGGTTAGTACTGCACCAGCCTGCTGACTGGTCTCTCTGCTTCAAGGTTCTTGCCCACCCTGCACCTTGCACCTTGCACCTTGCACCCTGCTGCCAAATGCAGATCTCTTAATCAAACCCAAGGATTCCTTCTGGTCTCTGAAAGAAAACAAACTGCTCTCTTCAGCTTTTAAAGCCCTTAACAACCTGACCTCAATCTATCATTCCAGAACAAACTGGGCCTTTTCCCCAATTATCACCTGATGCTCCCCTCTTACTTTTGTTTCCCACCCCTGAATGGAATATGCAATCCTTTCCTTCTCTCTTCCTTCAAGAAACAACTCAGGACTGCTTTTATGAAGCCTTTCTTGGTTCTCTCTGTTAATGGAGATCCCTCCTAAACAACTTTGTTACTTTATTTGGATCTGTTCTTTTTATATCTATTTTGCATGTACTTCTACATGTGATCCCTCCTTTTAAGTAGAGGTTGTTTCAGTTTTTTGGATTTGTGTTCCTGATGCCCAGTGAAGAGCCTGGCACACAGTAGGCGCTTAATAAATGCTTGCTGACTGAGTGATTGAAAGCACATTTATTTACAAGAATAGTGATTTGCCAAAGGACCACTTTCCTCCACAGATCTTGAGTATGTTGGTATGTCCCACACAGAGGTGGAAACATCCTGGGAAGAAGAATTCAAAGAGTACTGCTGAGGCTAGACCCTGGGGTCCTGAGAAGATTTCTAGTGGGCCGAAGGAATGGGATTCTTCTGGCTGGGCTCACTCATCTTCAACATTTAAAGCTTTCAAGCTCTGCTTGTCCTTAGGACGCTATTTGCTGGACACTCTCATGGCAGTGTCTCAAGTGTCAGCCTCCAAAGGGGAAGTTTCACGTCTTCACTTCACTCATGGCCTCCATAAGCCGAGCATTATTTGTAACGGCTGTTGTCAAAAAAATGAATCTATACCCTGAGGAGACAAAAGCAGGGAGGAAG
Organism: Myrmecobius fasciatus; assembly: GCA_023553655.1. Taxonomy (NCBI): domain Eukaryota; kingdom Metazoa; phylum Chordata; class Mammalia; order Dasyuromorphia; family Myrmecobiidae; genus Myrmecobius; species Myrmecobius fasciatus. The sequence goes on from JAJPUD010004893.1 coordinate 174,020, forward strand.
AACATGCTTACACCTAGGCAGTACTGCTGAGAGGCTGGTACAGATGCCATTCAGCTTCAAAGCTGTAGCTCAGATACTGGACAATTTATTTTTCAACATATGACGAATACCATCCCATGGTAAAAGAATGGAGATAACAGCAATCTGTCCTTAATTACATCCCACTCTTACTGAAACAGGTTTCCCTGATGTACTTGATTAAAGGATATAACCCTATTCTTCCTCCTTAAATTTCCTTAAAATTCTCTGGCTCCAAATGATACTATTAGACCCAAAGGTTATTGGTAGGGATATATATTTTTTTTTTAACGGTCTGGCATTTCTCAACCATTGATCAAATTTGTTTTTATTTCAAGAGGTTTCTTACCTCTTTCTCTGCCCAAGAACCGGAGAGCTGAAATCTCAGAGAAGGTGCATCCACCCAGAAAAACCACAAGAACAAGACGCAGAGAGTCACTAGGAACATTTTCTTCAGGTATCATGTCTATGAGACAAAGCAGCTCAGTCTCAATGTTTCATTATGTTCCAGTCCCCTACAATGATGGATTTTGTCTCTATTCAGTCTGCCTTCTACTTCTAAATTCTCCTTACCTGTGACTGCAAATTCATTGCTGTTGAGTAACCGAACAACTTCCTCAAGACCCAGCCAGCCTCTTCGCTCTAACACCTAGTGAGTTTTGAGGTTGGGTTTCAGTTAATAAAATCAAGAACTCTCACCTTCAAAACTTTTGTGTCTCTGCTAGTAACCAATTGTTCAGTATGGGACTTGAAAGGAACAAACAGCAAGAGGGATGACAAATGGCATTAAAATCAAAATACAGAAGAGGAAAGGTAACACGGTCTCACTTGTTCAATGATGCGGCAGCTGAGTGGTATGTAGGCACCGCTGAAGACATATGCCATGTCCCGTGGCACTTTCAAGTCATACTCACTGTCCCCACGTGGAATCTACACTGGGCAAGTAATGACACATCAGACAAGTGACAAATCAGCCCATGCCCTCTCCCAGCCAGTTTGGGGACCCCAGGAAAAGGGATTTATTCTGAAATTCTATGAGGGCCACATCACTAACCAAAGATAGAAATTGAGCAATATTCTGAAGAAAACCCATAATCCAGGGTTAGTCTTAGTGAATAGCTTTGACTATGTCCCTAAGCCAGGGCTACCTAAAAATGACACTGTATTCCATTACTGAGAATTTAGCAAAGACTATCTATTGATTAGCTCTGACTTTATTACAGACAATGCATTATTTTCAATTCATTATTTTCCTTCCTCACTAGTGTAAATACATATTGCAACTACAGGGTCTCACAGAAGTAGTAATTATGACATGCTTGGAATTGAATAGTTGCTTGCTTGAGATGATGGTCCTAAAGCTAAGAAGAAACCCAAAGGTTATCGAATTTAACACCCTCATTTTACAGATGAGCAAACTAAGGCCCAATCATATAGTGTCAGAGGTGGGATATGATCCCAGACCTTTTGACTCCAGAGTGAGCTTTCTTTCTATCATATCATGCTGCCTTTATATGAGCCTATAGTCGTTACTTTTGTGCTTGCTAGGAAAGGGATTCCTCAGCAAAATTCAACCTCCCCAGGAGAATTTAAATAGAAAGGGGAATGTGTATTTACATTAGCCAGAGGTGCTACAGAATATCAGCTGGGTACCACTACTCTTTAAAATATATTTGCACTTAACCAGTAGAGAAGACAAAATCAAGACATAATGACTCAGTGACTAAATAATAAGACTGACTGGAGGTCCAGCATTATAAATGCTTTTTCCCCCTGGTCCATCCTATCTTGAATGAATCATTTAAAATTTTTTTGTGGATTTTATTCTTTTATCCCTAAAGTTAAGCTAAAATGAAGCTATAACACAAGGAGATATGGTAATGAAAAAGACTGAAAATATCTTATTAAATGCAAACTGCTCTAGAGCAGTGCTTCCTAATTGTACTTCTAAGGCAATTTATATCAATTCACAAAGCTTTTTGACCAAAATATCTTACTTCATAAAACCTATAAACAACAACAAACCTCCTCCCTACCCCCCCAACAACCTCATTCTACTTTTTCCCTCCATTCCTGGTCTCTCTCCCTAAATAATAAAACCTGCTTCTTACCACATTCTATGCCCTACCCCACATACTAGCTCTTTATCATTCTGAGCTTTAGAGGACCAAAAGAATTTAGATTTTACTACTATACAGGTGTGTTAGAAACACTGCTTTATAGACCTGTTCCTCCCTACCACCCAAGTATTGAAACCCAATTGACATACCAAGCCCAATTTTTTGCTGATGCCACGAAAATTGCTTCTCTTAGCCAAAGAACTGAAAGCATCAGTGAGTTTTCCTGGAGAAGAAAAATAAGCTAAATTCTAGCCAGTGTTCCCAGATTAGGAGCACTGTCATAAATAATTCTAACCACAAGGTTATTATGTTAAACTCAGGAGCTGAAGTAACAGTTTCTCCCCAGAAAGCAGAACTGGTCACTTCTCCAGGAGCCCTTGCAGCTCACAAGGAAGAAATGATAAAAAACAAAACAAAAAAACAAACAAACAAAAAACCAGTCTCAGAATTAAAAGCCTCAGACTTGCATGAACTGATGCTGAGTGAAATTACCAGAACCAGGATATCATTGTACATGGCAACAACAAGACTATACGATGATCAATTCTGAAGGACATGGCTCTCTTCAACAATGATGTGATTCAAACCAGTTCCAGTTGTTCAGTGATGAAGAAAGTCACATACACCCAGGGAGAGGCCTGTGGGATCTGAATCTGGACCACAACATAGCATTTTCACACTCTCTATTGATGTTTGCTTGCATTATGTTTTCCTTCTCAGGCTTTTTTTTTTTCCCCCGGTAGATCAGATTTTTCTTGTACAGCAAGATAATTGTATAAATATGTATACACATAATTGATTTGTCAAATATTTTAACATAATTAACATGCATTAGACTTCCTGCCATCTAGGGGAGGAGGTAGGGGGTAAGAGGGAAAAATTTGTAACAGAAAGCTTTGCAAGGATCAATGTTGAAAAACTACATATGCATATGTTTTGCAAATTAAAAGCTTTAATTAAAAAAAAAAGAATTAAGAGCCTCAGAATACCTTTAGTCTAATACTTACTTGAACAGATAAAATTCTAGCATATATGGCCTCTGCTTGAAGGTCTACAGTGAAGGGGAATCCAGTCCCTCCCAAAGCTGCCCATGATATTTGTGGATAGCTTTAATTTTTTAGAGGCTTCTTCTTAAAATCAAATCCAAATTTGCCTTTGTGAATTTTTCCCTACTACTCGTTCTTTTGCCCTTTGAGACCATGAAGAATAAGTCTAATTCCTCTTTTAATGAACAGTTATCACAGTACCCCTTAGATGTCTCTTCTCCAGAATAAATATCCAAAGTTCATTAAACCAATTCTCACATGATAAACTTGAGGCCCTTTCCAGACACTTTCTTGCTTATTAATATTCTTCCTAAAATGTGGTACTTAGAACTACACACAATACTCAAAATGGTCTGACCAGGGCAAAAGACAATGGGATTTACATCTTCCTGGATATGAGGCATCCTTTTTACCCCTTTCCCCAATTATCTCTCTTCGTACATAGTAGCTGATTCCTACTAAGCAACCATAATGAGATGAAGCCTAACAGAGCCAGGGGTGGTAAGAGAACCTTGGGACTGGCTAAGTGGATGATTACTCATTGAGTAACCATGGACCCAATACTTTTTTCTTCCTCTACTACACTACTCCTAACAACATTCAGACTGGACAGTCTGCTCTGGTATGCTAAAAAGTAAAGATACCAAAGTCAGATAGTACTCACCTGCAGCTTTATCAGTCACCAATTTGCTCACTTTATTCTCTACTGCAGTAAGAGTATCTCCTGGAACCTGTTCTGTTAGCAGCCCTGTTCGACGCAGATTAGAGAAGGTCAGCAGGTGCTCAGACCCATAGCTCTGGAAGAAATAGAATCCAACCAGTATTTACTGAAAGGATTTATTTGTAGGCACAAAGAATAACTTCTCTGCACTTTGTTATTTGTGCCCAGATACAGCTTCGGCACTACAGAGGAAATGTGACATAGTACCTGCCCTCAAGGAGCTTTTCTTTTTCTTTTCTTTTTTTTTTTTTTTTCCCCAAGGAGCTTTTTCAGAGATGTGATTTCCACTTATAAAAACAAAAAAGATACGAAGTAGGAAGAAAGTGGATACAATCAGCTGTCAAGTGCATAACATAAGAAATATGAATGGTGAGAAAGGAAGAAAAGTGAAGATTAGCCAAGAATCAGAATTACCACAGAAGTCTATAAATCAAGCAGAATTTGAAGGAAACTCCTATTACCGCCCTACTAAATCTAGGAAGTGCTGAAGTCTCCAAAGACTTAAGAAATCTATAATGGGTCGGCCAAAGAGTAGGCTCTCTCAGTACTGAGCACAAATTATGAGTTACATGGTATGAACAGAAATGCCTGGTACGATGAGTCTTGAGTCACTTAAAAGGCCATTGCTATACACTCATTTCAGGCTCATTAGACAGTGAGAACTAAACTGGGAAATGATTATAGAGAACAAGATTAAAGAAGGGAATAAGAAGGGATCCTTTCAACTAACTTCCTCAAAAGTGCATACCAACACCTCCCTCCCCCAGTCTCTCAAAATTCTATTCTAGTCTTCACCTGAAGATACTGGGTTTTCAGAGAGCGGTAATCTTTGGGCACCAAACCTATGGATGAAGGAGATAGTGTAAATTAGTTAAACTGGCTTCAACCAAAGTATCCTGTAATTCACAAAAAGTCTACTAACTGATCTTAAGCTAAGAAAAGAACAATCAATATATCATCATTAATACTGTATTGTTAATTCTGATGGACATGGCTCTCTTCAACAATGAAATGTTTCAAACCACCTCCAATTGTTCACTGAAGTAAGCCATATACACCCAGTGAGAGGGATGCGAAATGTGGACCACAACATAACATTCT